>JALHKN010943523.1:0-24258 GCA_039513755.1 Hyalella sp. 3TK10
GATGAAACTCAATAATGTGGGAAAGACTGTCAAAACTTATAAATATGGATTCACTTGATGATACAATTCATGTTAGCTGACTTTCGATGCAACGTATTATTTTGACAATAAATCATGTTTTCTACTTGAATATTTGGCCCCAAATAAATATAGTTAGAGTTCCACACGCGCCGTCCTCAGCTGATGCTGCCACTAGCAGGCCGACATCCAAACCCTGATTTCTGACGCGCGATCTCTGCACGCCCTAAGCTTGGAGGTGGCACGTCCATTCAAAAAAATTAATTTAAACAGCATTGTGTGTTAAATCGAATGCCGGCCAGTCACAGAAGAAGTTTTGCACGAACGTGGCTTGTCTTCGTGTGGAATGTGCGTTTTTTTTACAATTCGTTGGTTGATTAAAGCCTCACGGATTAGGTTGATACGCTTTTCGTTGCTGGATTACAAAAAAATTGCAAGTCAATTGAGGATGATTATTTGATTCGACAGAACAGCGCTATGTATTTCCTTTGTCTTAAATTGGGCCGTCTTCACCCAGATGCTCGACGACATGAGGGGTTCTTTGATTTCCTCATTTGACAGAAAAGATCAAAATTTATACAAAAATCAGTCAATATTCGATTAATGTTGCCGATGAACATTCGTTGGCTTGATCAAATTCTCAGCTGTAACTCCCCAACTCACCTCAACTGGATATGCAAATTCATATTCTCCTCCAACTACTCTTCACCTGAAGGACTTATGTCACTAGCTTGTTGAAGATCGAGCTCCCGACTTCATCAGGCACCTATAAATGGACTCGTTTATATATATTTGAATGGGAGTCGAAGGGATTTATGCTGATTGAATTTTAATGACATGTACCACGGCAGTAGATCGAGTACGTTATTTAGTGTAAATATTGGGCAGATTTGGTAGCAAATTAATTAATAAATTTTAATGCTCTACTCAAGCCATGTCCGAAGTTTTATGTAGCCTATAGAAGCAAAATACAAATATTAGACAACAGACAACAACTTAGATCAATTTTGGAGGGTTGTTGTAGAATTCAGGAATACGAAGCATTTACAAATTCTTTCCAATCCGATTTTTGTCAACGGCGTTTTAGTGTTAACACACTATCGACGAATAGAACATGAAAGGTGCAATTGTCACATTTCAAAAGTAAATACACACAATTTGTAGAATAGCGTTGAATATTGCCATTAAATGCAAGGCGATGAACCATGTACACCTGTAACAAAAGTTATTTTGCGTAAAAAAACGCTCATACAATTATTAGGGTCTCAGAAAACACCTGCACAGTAATATGTCAGGAGGTCTCTATCAACTCCTACAGCTCTCGATCATATTGCAAATCATTTTTGGCCCAACAAGTAATATCGAATTTTTAACCACACAGAAATTCCAATTACTTTTTTTCCTGAAATTATGAAGTCGTAACTGTGCAGATATTCATTTCTCTCAGCAAAGCCAAGACCTACATTCAATCCCAAAAAGGACGTTAAAACATCACAAAATCGATTTTTGTGTGAGTTTGGAAATAACATATACTATGAACGACCACAGTGACGTAGCACCAGAATCGTTGTCATCCGAGAGGCACCCTGTATTCAATTTAAAAATAGATGGCGTTATCAATAAAATAAACTTGAATCTTTTCGATTGGAAAAAGAGGAAAGAAATAAAAGTTACAGCAATGAGAGAGTAATCTTCAATGCAATGCTCTAATTTTCCGATCAGTGCAGTCATCAGTGGATTCTTTCCTTGTTCCGCTATTCTCACTCTTCATCCACTCATGTTTTGGTTAAGAGGCTTATTTTTGAGAGAGGCAATATATGTGAAAACTGTTTTCTTCAGACAATTACACTATTCTAGATCAACGCACAATATATTCTTTGCACTATAAATCCGGAAAAGTTCAAAGATATTTAAGAATCCTCTCGACACGCACAGAGAGTAACAAAACGAACGAAGTATACGCTGTTGAATTTTCCAGGGTAGACTGAAAGGATGGCAAAATCAATGTACACTACAAGCGCATGTTAACGTTCCCTCGATGAGGTGTCATGAATTTTCAACATTACTACTCGTTCCGTCAGTTCCGAGCGTTAATACGGGCAATGCTATCAGGCCTCCAGTCGTGTAACGACTTAGCGTTTATACCCACCGTCGAGTTAGTATATTGCTAGCATATTGGAATAGACTGTTGGTATACAGCGAGTTTTGCAACTTTGTAAGAGCGAACCGCGGTAAAACTAATTGAAGATGCAAAGTTAAGGCTCCCCAAAACATCGACATTTGAATGCAAATGCAAGTTACAACGGGAGAATTTTATGTTAACGAGTTCTCAAGAAACTGTGAACGAGCTGGAACGGTCGATCTTTGACACTTATTTATTAGTTTCAATGCGTCCGCTTTTCACGAAACACTCCACACCCAAGAGGTATTTCTTACAGGTTAAATACGTTAAATTAAAAACGTTTACAAATGTCTTTACCTTCATGTCATGTAACGAAATGCAACTCGTGGAAACTAAATAATCGAAAGAAAATTATCGTTGTTAAACAGATCCAGATTTTTATCTTCCAATAATTTTTAGTCTATGGGCTGGCCAAACTCATTTCAATCCACAAGTTTTTGTTGAAACCAAATTCAAACAAATTAAACAATCGAACCTTTCAGCAAACAGCCGTTGCGATAAATTATTGTCATTGGTCCGTATCCAACTTTAAATATAATCTACAACGAAGAATACGTTTAAATGTGAAGTACATGAAGGACGGTGGGATTCTTTCTTTGTACGAAATAGTCATTTATTTATGGTTTTATCGTTCTGTTATTTACAGTAGGGAATCCTGAAATGCGTGTTTGCATTCGTTCGATAAGTATCAATTTGAATCGTATCGAGGGAATGACATTTCATCATGCCTCGAGCCTGGAGGATCCAGCACTACCACGATTGTTTTTAATTATTCTACCTCGATTGTAAATGGCCTGAGCGTCGTGTGTCAAGGCTTATTTACACACAGTTGGTGAGGCGTGTGAATATGGCCCTTGTAAGTTTCCCAAAAATATTTTAGCGATTACGAAGGACATGGTCGATTTTCTGGAGTTGAATTAAGATGTTGATTCAAGTCTCTTATCGCGTTGAAAAGCGAGCTCATTTGAACATTAGTAAAGTAAGATGATGATGTTGATGATTAGGGTTGATGACGGCGAGTGGTTGATTGTAAGCGTGGATGTTGGATTGGTAAAAGTGGGATAGTGACCCAAGCCCGCTTTGACGGCCCCGGTGGGTTCAGACCGTATAGGATGAGGCACGCGGGAGTCGGAACAAATTAAAACAAAATGTATACGAAAAATGGGAGGATATAAATATACAAAAATTATAGACAAAACCTTAAGAATTGTGGATTGTGTTTCCTCCACCTAACGCTTGAGCATTATGCACCACCAACCAAACGCCCGAACATCAAGGGGCCTGGGCACCCATTGCATTTCTGGGTGGAAGTAAGACCGCACCCTCCAGCGAGTTACGACTCGAGCGTAATCTTCAGGCAGGTCGATGCGCCACCTTGAATCGCAGCCCAGAGGCTTACCCGTTTATTGAGGATGATTTGCTGTGTATTTTAGTTTTGCATGGGAATATGTTCATTCTCGATGAATAATTGGTTTTATAGTTAGCTCTGTATGATTAGCGAGTTAGATCGATAGCACATGAATGAAATATATCGTTTTTCAGTTTTGGATTCCCAATCGCTTGACGCTAGAGCGGAAATAATTCAAATATTATACCCCGGCCAATACAAGTGTTTGACATTGTAAAAATAAACAAAGGTACTCTGTCGCAGTTTTACTGTCGTGAAAAAAAACTTTGATGAAATTTTATCACTTTAGAAATGACAGTTAGATGACTGCTTCCGATAAAAAAAATCATTACTGCTTCCGAGACAAAAATGTTTGCCTAGATCCTCAAAGTAAGCATGAACACTGGAGTGTTAGATTCACAGGGTACTGGGTGCGTTCTAATAATTCTTCACTTAGATTATTTTGGTTGATCACAGCCATTGACGTAATAATAATTATATCCCTCATCAATGAACATAAATATTCATGAAAAGTCTGTTTTAATTTTTTTCGTTCGAAGTGAACAAGAGTTGTACGAATGATCTTAATAGTGAACTTTGTGTAAAACTATGTGCACTATGTGCAGCGTACAGAGTTCGAGCCAAAACACATTGATTCAAATTATGATTCAAATTGTTTTATTTCAGTGAGCTAATGAAGCACTGGAAAATGCAATAATGCTCCGCTATTTCCAATATTCTTAATCCGTGATTTCAGGTCAGAGCGATTTTGAAAAAAGCTGGACATTGAAACTAACAATTTTACATCTATTTCCTTCCTTTTCGGATTGCCGATGTATTTGATTTAGGCGTTTACTTCGAGTGACGGAAAAAGTAGGTAAGCCAAATGGACATTTTCATGCATGCCTGCCAAGGAGTGAATGACATCGAATATGTTTTTGCCACCATAGTGACGCCACTGAAAACCGAAAGCATAAACAGACTTGTCTTTCAGCGAAGTTATGGTTGATATTAACGAAGGCCTTCAAACAAATGCATGAAAAAATACAAAAATTAAATAAATATAACAGCAGTACAACAAAACGGAATTAACATCTGCGGGGAAAAAGTTCACAAATCGTGCAATGTTAATATCCCAACTCATGCTAAAAACTACTCTAAAAAAATTACGGGGTGAAAACTCGATTGTAGGTCTTCAGAGCAACTACTAGGATACTGTAGGAAGCAAAACTACTTTAATCGATCCTTTAACTAGGTTGAGTGAACGAATTTTTGCGAAACGCGAGCAAAGGAAAGTTATGGTTTACAAGCTCAACAAAATTCTCATGGAAATACAATTGAATGCTCGGAAGTCATCAACGTAAAATTAAATTAAACCAAAACATTTGCGGCGCTGCCGAGCGGCCCGTCATCTTGAAGTAGCTTCCCCCAACAAAAGAGCGTTGGGTGCGACTGAAACAATTCGCATTAGCCGGACCATGAAAGGCTTCGAGGAACACAAAGACGGCTCAAGGCCGAAATTCTTTCAAGTCTGCCTGAAGAAAAGTTTTTAAATGATTTACAGGAAACGCAAAAACTTGACAGCTTTATTGCTGGAATAAAAAAATGGGTAAAATAATTCGATTGAGTTGTTTTACCCTATGATTTGGAAGAGAAATTATGAGGATAGGAATGAACTATTTCGAACCTCATTTATTGATAAATCATAAGGGCATAAGATGCATGAGGCCTCAATTCAATTGCTTTTTACCAATAAGTAGATAAGATATTAATTAAACAATATTTATCCACGAATTCCCGTAACAGGTGACTTTGGAGTTCTATACAAAGAAATTCATTCATCATTTGAATCTTGAATTTTTGCCCTGAATTTTATGTCGTGATTTACAACAAAATTAGTTTTAATGGGCTTGGAGTTAAAGCACACGAATTTTGCCATATTCTAAATGGTTAAAATTTGTTCCAGTTTCGATTAGCCTATTATGGATTCTAATTTTTAAGGCGTGTGACGTGACAAGCAGCGTAACAAAATGTGAGCTGTCGTTCATGCCATTGCGCCAAACTTTTAGGAATAAATACTAGCGAAGGTATCGTTAAACTAGTATTTATTCTCGTTAAGCCACTTTTCACTATCTCATAACTATACAAGTGCACTAGTTTAAAAAATATGATGAAATTTCTACTTAACACGAGCAGAAACTCTAAGTATTTTGTACCTTAGGTAATAGCACGGTACTTCAAATGGTTTCTATACACTGGTTTTTATAACTTTGGTTTGGCTTAAGTAGTAAATTTTGAGCAAACGCATAGCGATTTTGTCTAACTCTGAGGTATAACGAAGTTGATCATGAGATCTTGGGGGGCTTCGTGCATTAATATTTCCGAGCAGCTAATGGAAAAACATTAATATTTCAGAGAAAACTGGAATCCAACTGGAGTTTGGAACTTGACGTTTAAAAAGTTCGTTGCAGCGTGTTTTAATTTACCTAATTCCAATATCAAAGTTATTTTATTATTGTATTGTTTATAAAAAATCTATGTTCAACTAAATTTAAGTCTTGCAGTATGGGCTCCTCACATATTGAAAGAATGGGAATAAAACTTTACGAGTAAACTAACTTTTCCTTTATCTTTTCAGTTCATTAATAAGCTCGAATAGTATATTAGTGCTGAGGAAAGAGTGTTACATTCTTCAGCGTTAGGCTTAATGTCATAGTCATAAAATTCGAAAAGTTATCTTAAATGCTATTAGTGTAGAAAGTTTGAATATAAAAATTACAAAACTAGCTGGAATTATAAAAACGATGTTCGGGCCACTCCTACGAATTAATTTTAATATTGAATCGCCGGGTAAGTAAAAGCGTCATCTGGTTTTACTACTGACGAAGCCGTATAGAGGCGTAGACGCTTGGGCGTGACTCATCACAGCACGACGGTGCATGCAGCACCCTGCAGGTAAGGGTTGCACTCTCGCGTCCATGCCCCCAGCAGGCGTAGACTCCAAAAATGTGACAAACTTTGAGCAGGAGGCGAAAGACTCTTGCTTTACGAAGCCAACAGCTCGGTACTTCAAATGGTTTCTATGGTGACGGTGGCTCCGTATTTTTATGTATCCATTTAAAGATTAGCGAAACTGCTACATTACAAATTGAAATTCCAAGAATTAGACCAAAAGCAAATCGCATATTTGTTTGTCATTTATCATCGGGTATATAAAGGCTACCGTTGTTTCACAACAACTTCAAGCTTAGTGATTTTCCACTGATGACCTATCATACCAAATTAGTTTGAGTAGAAGTTCTATCTTGCTGACCAACGTCAGGACATTGATTATAATTATTCGTTTAAAACTTGTTTTTGGTCACGTCAATGAGTGAAATATGCTACAAAATTTTGGTTTTCACTCCTCATCTTGAGGATTGATTAAATAAAATCGACATGAAACATTTGAACATGAATTTAAAAAATACTTCTAAGAATGCGATTTTGACGGGGCGTAAAGGAAAGTATGTTCAAGATTTGCAATTTGGAAGTGAACTCCGCCTTCGGAATATCGTTAGTCGTTCAAATAAATGCGCTTGAAAATGGAGTTTAAATGTTTGAAATGTATAACATAGAGCAGTATTTGGCACGGATTACGAAAAAACGAGATTGAAATTATTTCGACAGAATTTTTATGGCCACCCTTTCCATTTCACAGGTTGGATTTTTTTGCGGTCTTAAAAACTATACGCACCGGTAGATATATTTAAAGTTTCGTCTGTTACCCGTTCTAAATGTGACAGGTGTTGGGAACAGCTCCTGAAGACAAAATTGCAAAATGTACAGCATAAGGTAATGGAGAGGTGCTGCGGTATAGGAACGTATCTTCACACTGTTAGATTGTGAATAAAAATTGAGCTACAATTAATTTTTAAATGATATCTTTCGACACTACCGGACGATACGAATAGTATTTTATTACTCATGGTGTTGTGTGGCGTTTCGAGGTGTCAGGTAAATTCATGCCCATGATAATTTGAAATTATATGATTGCTATTCAGGGTTAAAAATGTAGTATACATGCGTGATATATATTTCAAAATTTTCTACTCTAATCTGTGGAATTAAAAGTGAAGAAGAGAGCTTTGTCGAATTTTTTCAGATATTTTGTAAACATCATGTGTCTAAGTCATCTCGTAGTTGCGAAGCTCAAATTTGGTACGAGGTTACACAGTTCTAATATTCCCCTACCCAGTCAAAATTCCAGGCCGCGGCGCCGGCGATTTAAGGTCATGTACATTAATATCCACAAAATGAACACGGATGTAATGAAATAAGAAAAATCACTAATATTCTGATACTTCAAATTGCTCGCGATCAATATCGTTCAATCGACAACTCTGTTATCAATTGATCCGCCAAACATGGCGTATCAATTGATAACCCTACACTTGTCGTCGGCTGCCATCATACGTTGCCGTTTTCTGTTCGTTTTCTGCTGTTACATAAAATTGGGTTCCATTCGGTGACCAATTAAGTGCAGCGTCGTTGCTGTCGTTTTTGCTGCTGCTGCTGTAGCTTTTGCTTTGATCATTGCTGATGTTGCTGTTATCGTTGTTGCTGCTGTTGTTGCTGCTGCTGTAATCATTGCTGCTGTTATCGTTGCTGTCACTGCTATCATTTCTGTAATCATTGCTGTGCTGCTGTTGTTATCGGTGTAAAACATAAACACCTCCAATGGTGATTAATTATTCACTTCGTTATTAATTGATGAAGAATTACATTTTCTAATGATTAAATTTTCGATAAAACTTGTAAAATATCCTCGAAACCCGAATCGAGTACCAACGTGTTCGATTAAGCATGATCGTTGCAAGCGTAATATGGTCGTTACTGGCAGGCGGCCTCTCGTTCTCAAACAGTCTTTTAGCACCGACTAATTTTCGCCGGTGATCGTGCAAGGCCCGTCGGTAACACCATGGGCGTAAGAGCGCAAACCGGCCGAATTTTGGGCGACACGCCCTATCGCCCGCTCCACGCTCATCATTGCTTTCCTCGCCCTCAAATCGCGGGCGCCGCAGCCTGGCTTTTTTACTGGGAGGTGCCGTCTCTGAGAGTGCCTGAGTGGACACAAAATCATGTGCAGCAGGCATTTATTATAGATTGCTCTGACCATAGCTAATACGATCTCGGAATGCGATTGAAAGGCTTGCCCAAATTCATAAAACATACTGCTACCCATCAGTCTAAACTTTGTTTTGGAGTGTCTTATATTGAACATACACCTGAACGCAGTGAGATAAGATGTAATGCTGACGTTCATGTGAGTTATAACGGGTATGCAAAGTAATTTGACTCGCTCATGAAAAGTGTTCATTTCAGGATTCTAAAACTTTTCGTAATTTGTGTTGAATCTGTTTCACAAAATAAAAGATATATCTTCGATTGTGAATAATATACACTAATTCCCGAATGGACATTTCTCCGTTTAAATAAATAACTACTGTCAACTAATGTGATGCAAAAATTATTTGATATTAATTTTTTTTCGATTCCCAAAGTCCTCTTGACTAAACCATTTACAGTAGGATGAGAACTCAGCCCAATATTTTAAAGTAGAACAAATGTTTGTTACATTATTTTATTATACCTTTTTTAAGCTCAATGTTGAAAATTTTTCGCAAGCAATACTCATCAGTTGTTGTACATAAGTCCTAAAAGTTGTCGGGTAGCCGTGAAACAGAAGTCAGAAGCGGCCTCACCACTTGAGAGCCTATATTTTATTCTGAAGTATTTATTTATGCAAAAAATCTATGAGTGACTCAGGAGTGTTATTGCCGTACTGATGTGTCCATTTGCCAGCTTGTTTAGTTTTCTCCAGTACAACAATATTCTAAACGTTCAACGGTTTGGGTGATGATTTATTGGGTTACTTATTTATTTAGATAATTAAAGCCAAGGAACATGAATTATATTGTTTCGTATTAATGCCCATGAGCAATTGGTAGGTAAACATCGTTTATCATTCTCTCTTCTGCACATTAATTCACAGTCGCTGGTCAGATAACTCAGATGAAAACAGGTTTCCTGATAAATTGTAGTTTCTTGTAAAACAGGTTTCCTGATAAACACCGAAAGCAGCTTCTTTCCAACCCAGTCAAAAATTCAGGCCGCGGCGAGCGCGTTTTAAGAGCAATGAAGGCGAATATGTGCGTGGAGCGGCCGATAGGCCTGTCGCCCAAATTTCGGCCAGTTTTCGATTGTGCGTCCGGTGTCAGCGATGGGCCATAGAACGATCGCGGTCGAAAATTGACGGATGATAAAAGACTGTTGGAGAACGAGAGGCCGAGTTCCAGTAACGACTATATTACGCTTGCAACTTCATGCTTAATCGAACACGTTGGTACTGGATTCGGGCTTCGAGGATATTTGAGAAGTTTTGCGCAAATTTAATCATTAGAAAATGTAATTCTCCATCAATTGATAACAGAGTGAATAATTAATCTCCATTGGAAGTGTTTGTTTTACGCCAACGATTACAACAGCAGCAACAGCAATGATTACAGCGACAGCAACGATAACAACAGTAATGATTACAGAAGCAACAACAACGATAACAGCGACGATGAATGCAACATCAGCAATGATTACAGCAGCAGCAGTAGCAGCAGCGGCAACACCAGAAGCAACAGCGATAACATCGTAAAGGCGGCAGTTCGTCACCGAATGCTACACATTTTTTTTCGTAAAAACATAAAACGAACAGAAAACGGCGATGACAAGGGTGCATTTTTTACATCTTCTTCCCAAATTCAAATAAAATTCTAATCCCAAATTCTGATAAACAATTAATAATTAATGACACAATCGAACGTAATTGATCAGCTGAATCTGAAACATTTATTTTGAACTTGAGAAATTGAAGGTAAACGACATTCATCGCGAGAAATTTGATGTATTCAAATATTAGTGATGTTTTCGTGTTTCTTTTGTGGGAAGCAATGTAAATGTGTAAATATCCACATCTTTTAATCACAGAAGTGATCATTCACTAAATTACTGAATGAAAGTAATTTAAGTGGCACGTTGTTGAATGCTCAAGAATGACATTGCACTAGAGCGTCTTCTTGGAGTACTGGAAGAGGACTGCGCGGGTTCGAGCCCTGCGAGCAGCGAAGTTTTCTATGACCTGAGAGGAAAAGAGGTAAGTGTGTATAGCCATCCTAGATACCCTGTTATATAATCCCGATTGTGTTAATTGTATTGCCATGCAGAATATATATACATATGAATGTGTATATAGATTCAGTGTGGGAGTGCAGTGGCGGTCAACTCGGCGATATATGAGCGAATTTTTTTTTTAAATCTACATTGAGAGGCGGCCATAGATGTTCCACCGGAGTTTCATGCACGCGGCGCCTATGATCTGGGTGCTGCCAAGCGCGTGACGCCTACGATGCCTACTGAGGTCGCTTGCTGTTCAATGGTGACAGAACGCGCTCAAAAAGAGGACACTTCGTCGGTGTCGCGGCGAAGATACACGGGTGCCACGGCCCTTCGCCCCGAACTCCTCGCTCTTAAATCGCGGGCGCCACGGCCTGGATTTTTAACTGGGAATGATCGACTTTTCTCCACGTTCAGCGATAAGTAAAATAAGTAACTCAATACCGACAATTTTAATAATAACAGGCCATTATCATAGTTCCAAGATGTTGATGAATTTGAGTCACTAGATGACTTAAATTTGAAAATAAATTTAAATTAATTCATGCCTATCCAACAATAAAATTAATTGAAACTATGTTGACTAACTTTCTGATTATGGTAGATTCCTTGAAGAGAGTCAGCTCCTCACAGGTTAAACGCATTTGCTTTAAAAATTTATAGAAACGAACCGAGAATACCTAATTATTAGTCCCAAGATATCTATCAGAATTAAGGCGAAAATAGTTGGACACGAAAGTGAAACCCCAACTCCAGTGATCATAAAAAGTATTAAGTTTCCTACACTATTTGATAGTGCACCTATTTGATGTCAGACGCCTCTCATTCAGAACAAATATCCTTCAGAACAAAATATCAGTTATTTTATATCAACAATTGTCATGAATTAAAAACTGTATAATAATGTGACATGGTATATTCAATTTATTTACGTCAAGTCTCGTCTTTAGTGCATGAAATGTCTTCGAATGTGATAACATATGGAATTTACTTTGTATGGTATCAATCGATCTTAGCCGAAATGTTCAAATACTATTTACTGCTGCTCCCAAGCTGTGTCCAAGTGAATTATTTTATTGTCTAATTAATATTGCCTGCATGCTCTTATCACACAGGGAGTAGCAATGGGCTTCATATATGTAACGTATTTGGCTCAAATGCCCCCAATACCTCCTCCCGGCCTCCCAATCACACTTGGGAGGGGAAGGGGAGGCTTTGAGGACATTATAAACCGTATTCCCAGACACGGTTAGGCTGGCCTAGGAAGCCGCAACGTCCCTGGGGCCGCCCTACGGTCATCTTGAATGTCGCCAGCTTCTGACCAGCGCCCGTTTTAGGGCCTGCGAAGTAGACTATAAATCGGTCTTAGAGCTTGTAATTAGGCCCGTGTGGTGGCTTTAAGGCATCATCGATCAAAATCTGATGCAGCCCTAAATTTTGTTTGGGAATGTGCGTGAATTTTGTCTTCAAACAGTTTCCACTCAACAATGATGCATGATCCTACTTGTTCATCCAATGGGACAGAGTTTGTGTCTGAGAAAATCAGACATGAGCATGAGCGGCACATTTCGTGAGCGGGTCTTTGAGCGGCTCATTTTTTCGTGAGCGTGAGCCGCTAATGGCAAGGAATGAGCGGGGAAAAAGGAGCCGCTTTTTTTTTGGTTCGCTCATTTCGCTCATATGAGCAAAAAGAGCCGCTAATTTCGCACTTAAATTTTTGCCTTTTTCGGCCGTTTTTGAGTTAGTTATTTCTTGAGTGTGTGATTCAGTCAGTCACCACAGGCCTCGCGGGAAGTACTCATTGTGTGTTCTGGACTTGTAGCCTTGTGGGAATGTGGAAAGTGGGATGTTCTCATTGTATGTTTGACTTGTGAGAGTTGTGACTTTGACTCGTAACTCTTGTTGAGCACTATGAGTAGTTCAATTCTTGACTTGTGTCCTTGGTTTTCTTGCTCGCAAACCAGCATGTGCTGGATTTGTAAATGAAACTGCCTTATTTTTGTTTGAAGTGTTGGGCCCCCTTGAACCACTTTGAAAGAGAAAAAATAGTATCTCCTCAGTTTCCACTTTCTTGCCACCTAGGGCTCAGGATTCTCTGAAATTAAAACTTTCCTTGACATTTTTCAGCGTTTTTCACAGAACCGCAAGAAAACGAATTTTTTTCTAAGTCTTGGGCCCCCTTGAAAGCTGACAAAAAATTATGAATTTTTAAAATAGAAACCATTTTTAAAAATATGTAAAGGAACATGTAAGCATCCCTCTGCTCCCAGGCCCCTGTGGCCGGCAAAACGTGCTCAAATGGAATCAGGAATCAGTTTGGATTTTGTTGTTGAGGATGTTGGTTCGAGGATGTTGGAAAGGCCATTTTCTACATGGAAACTTCCCTTTCGGTTGTTTTGGGTAGGTAAAGATGGGAGGGACTCAAAAATTGCAACTTCTTCATTATGTGAGCGAAAAAAAAACACTATTTCCACTCATAAAATAGGAAAATGAGCGATTTGAGTTTTGTGAGCCGCTCATTTTGCTCATTCGGCGAATTTTGAGCGAAATGAGCGAAAGAGCGGCTCTTTTTCATTTCGTGAGTGGCTATTCAAATGAGCGGCACATTTTGCAATGAGCGAAAAATGAACTTGAGCGTGAGCGGCTCACTTCAAAGTGAGCGAAGAACGCCCATGTCTGGAAAAAATACAAACTTTTAGCCGAGATTAGATTTAAATTAGCTTATATTACTTATCATCTCCGACTAGCGATTTCATATTTATTATTATTCGTAATTTCAATTGAGAAGTATACAGTTTTCAAAATTTAGCTAGCTCGTAATGACGTCTATAAGCTGAACATTGAATTTTCCACAAGTCTCGACGTCTTCGTTCGCTCATACATGAGCTGGGAGTAAAAATATGACGTTTGTATAGACTTTGACAAAAATTGTTCTGGACATTTCTTTTACTAGATTTTTCGTTTTCGTTTTTTGGCAATGACAAACGTCAAGAAATAATCTATCAAACTCATGGAAATAGCTTTGAGCAGTATCATTTATAAATTGAATCTTTTTCAAAATATGAACCCAGGATGTTTTGTCCACAAAGGTAATTTTAAGCTTCAGAAAAGCCATAGGAGTGTTATAAAATTAATAACAGGTCCATTACAGAAATACATGAAAAAATTCTCCTCGAACAATTATTTAATAGGAATCGAATGTCTTTAAGCCGAGATTTAAGTTCAAGAATGTACAGTAAGTTGAAAAATAACTCAGTAAAGTTGGTCACTGAAAATCTTAAGCGCATGAGTCGCATCGTACTGTGTTAGTAGGTCCGATACGATAGACCCGCTCCTCATTTCTTTGAAAGGATGCGTCTCTATTAAATATGTTCTCTCCCTTTATCGAGCAAGGCGGCGTGTACGGAAGCCAAGTTACGATGATATGTCAAGTCTCATCTTCAGAGAAGCAAAAAAAAGGGAAAGTTTGAAAATTTTCCGGGATGATTTATTCTCCCCATGCAAGTGTCTCAAGTTAAATTTAATTTCCCACAAATAAATGTATTTTTTTATTTTATTTTATCATCTATTTCTACTGTCCTGTATTTGAGTTTGATGAAGTGATCGGGAACGAACAGTTATTCTATTCGCAAAGAGTTGACGAGGGGGGAGTATTTTATTCCTTTTGTTAAATGAATTCCAGTAAAAGTCACGTCCTATGCGGAAACTCGATCACATATAATGAACAGCCATGGATGAACTTTAGTCTGACCGTCGTTCATTACTTCAAACTTCCCCATTCATCCCCACGTATGTCAAAATAGCTTCAGGCGTTGTCGCATTGCACGGATTTCCTTCATTGACAACCTTCCGCATTGTTATCTCTTTTTCCATGCGTTAATCGATCGAGTTCTTGGAGAATCGAAACCGCACGTGATCACTCGTATACAGGGAGCCACGAGATCGTTGTGCTTCTGCCGCTTTGCCGGGTTGTGTATTAACCCACATTCCGCTGACACATTTCATGCTGATAAAATTTTCTGATCTGTGAACGAATTGCGTTCTTTAAGGAATATGCGTCACAAAACTCTGATGGGAGCTGGCTTTGCTTACTATTTATAGAGCCAATGGCGCCAATATTGTGTGAATATTGGCTGGTGAACATCGATGCTTGATTTCGAGTGTGAAAAACTATTTAGACACGTTGATATTTCCAATCGTAATTTTCTTTATGATTTCTGAGTTGTTATTAATTTCTCATGATAAAGGTTATCGATCGAGGGTATGCACTTGATTCAGCTGCTAGATTACAACTCGCATTACAAACATGTCATGATACCCGCCGTAGGCCTTTTCTGCGACTGTTCTGCATAGGGCGTAGAAAACGACTGTATTGTTCACTGTTGATTTTTAAAAGAATATTCCATGATTTATGAAGCACTAATATAATAAATTGTACGTAACTTGAGTTAAAAGTGTGAAACGAGCTTTTTGTTCGAATAATATGGACAATTATTAACAATTACTTCATTAATGAAGTTTAATTTATCATTAATTTGCGAAGAATCTCCGAAAAAGTGGTGCATAGATTTTTAGCAAGGTTAGTGGATTTATTAACATGTTTTGAGGTGATCCATAAACAGGCTATAAAATGGCAATGTTTCCATTCGAAATTGCTGTGTTAATCAAGCAGATTTTTAACAACGGTTCTAAGGCCTGTGTTTTAATGACGGATGTCTTAATCAAAATTGTCACGATTTGGTCACGTCGCGTTAGCGCGTCTATGGTCAACGACGTTATGCAAATTTTCTGCCCTTGAATGCAAGCGACAGTGCTGCTCATTAGCTGGTGATCATTGCCCAACACTTCCCTGAAAAACCGGCTCAAATTTAATGATTAAAAACAAATTACCGATCGTTAGTGTCTCGGAAGTTTGCAAATTTATTTTCTTAAATTGAAATCATAGCTTTGATGCTTTTGTGTTAACATTCTAATTGTGAACGTAGCATAAGTTTGAAGCCTGGGTGTTGCAGGTTCGATGCACGTTTAACACCTATTAAAATTATAAACTATACCGTGAACAGTTTACCGTTGAATGAGGAGCTAGCTCCGAGTCAAGTATAAATAACGTTATAATTTCGATAAATATTATCAAGATCTACAAGAAGATATAGGATCAAACTAGATGATGTGGCCTGTTTAAAAATGCTTAGTTCGTGATTCTCCAGCGCAAACAAGTAAAGTTCGGGGGAGTCTTTAGTGAAGTTGAATAAGGTCTCCTTGATGATAGATTTTGAGTTTTCCCCACACTCAATTATTATATTATCGCCAACTTTTTTCGAGTAAGTGGGATGTGGTGAACGCCCGTCGGATTTTCAAAGACGACTAAATAACACCGAAGTGAAAATGACGAAATGCAACGGGCTTAAGGCTACGGTGAAAGTCAATAGGAGAAACAAATTACGAATATCAAACAAATCAAATGTGGGGTTGGTTTAGATTATAAATCGAGAGTTCAGAGCGAGAGATGTGCCTCGAATTTTCACAAGCATGGAAATCTAATGCATTGAGGTGAACTGTTTTGGGACTGCAACGTGTCAACTAATAGTGCCAAGATATTTTGCTTCCATCCTATTTGTTCCTGAGAATTTCATGCACATTAATCATTAATCACTTCATTAATACTAATTAAGTATGAGTGTTCAAATGATATATCCTCTGTGGTTATTTATTCAACTTTAACAAGGTTTTGTTTGAACAAATGTTCTAAGTTTTAATCGTTGTTGTCAATCAGCTAGCTGAGCACTAGATTACCAGAAATTGTAAGGTTATCAGTACAAACGAATAATGACAATTTATTAGTTGAAATTTGAAATCACGAGTGCATATTTTTCTAATTCTTTCATCACATTTTGATCCTATAATATTGATTTAGATGCAATACAATGGACCGCGACACATCACCTTTAAGAGGAGAATTTGTACTCATTTGTGTAAAAATTCGTTTCGGTCGCCTCCACGCCCCCAAAACGCCGGCGAAACGCTATCGATTTTTGACTGGGCTGCGTTGTCCCTCTTTTTCAGTGAGTTGGTTACGGCCTGTACTGTCTGACGCTGACTCTAGACTTAATTTCTTCAACGAATTATTTCATAGTTTTCTGGACATACTTTTGACGATTCTCACACCGGGCGAGGAAAAGGGCGAAGAGCTATTTGTCTCGGAGCACCCAAAAATAAGGCGAAATCTTAAAAATTCACCTTCGGAACTCCGCCAGGACACTCGGTATGACGCGAACTTGGGTTTAACAGCAGGGCATCGAATCCAAGCACACGCCAAGGCAAACAACTGAATGGTCCAACATGCATCCTATTAATGTTCTCGAGTAACCTTGCTTGTCCGATTGGAGTTCGATAGAAAATGTTCAGAAAAGTGGATTGAAATTGGAGGGGCCCCTTCAAATTTTGGAGATTTAGGGCGAGTCTTTTGAAATAAGAAATAATCACAGCTGATGTAGTCAAAAATCCTGCATCCAACAAAAGATGTTTAGAAGCTGTTCTGACCAACAAAAGACATGCTACTAAACGTTGGGGAGATATTTCGGGTTGCGTTTCGAATACTTTTTCACAACACTTTGAGAAACTCATTGTCCCTATTTGTATGTTGTGCACCCCTTATTTGCGTTGATGGTATTTTCGTTGAATAGTTACGTAAACTATATATGATGGAAGTATCATTCCATTCTGTTGTGCCTAAGTATAATAAATTTATTGAAATATATTTTTTTTGAGCTGTACGAATTCTTATTTGACTCACTGTACATTCGCTGGAAGCCCACGGGCGTATGTTTCTCAGAGAAAACTTGGACAGCTAAATCTAAGTATCTAACAACATCAATACCCAACGAACTCATAAAACAATTCAAATCTAAATCAGCAATAATTTTCTGAAGTGATCTGAACAATTATAATTTCGGGAGGCTGTGCGACACACGGTAGTTTTACTGCAGAGGCGATTGAATCTTGGTATTGTAAATTAACTACCATTGTGCTTTTTTCAGTCAATCAGTTTTGCCTCTGTCAACATTTTAATAGAATATGCTTCAAAAAATCTTCAGTTCCGTCAGATATTGCAAGGGTCGTCAGTTGTGACTCGTTCTGCACTTGTCATCGCACGGAGGTCACATGAGGCAAATCATCTTCAACCCTGCAATTAAGAGGCCATGATAGGCCAGTTTCCGCTCGTTACTCTAGTTCAGATGTGAAGGCTGCTTAAATTATCTTGATATATTCAATAGGCTGGTTGCTGCTTTGAAGTCAGTCTACATTATGAATAAATATATAAAAAATGTAGTTCATAATTTTTCCATTTGAGTCCAAACTCGGATTTTAATTAAATTATTCATGTGAAGCTTTATGGGTAATAGCAACACCTAAGCTCAATATGGAGAGAAACCAGTTGTAACAGTCATAATATTCCCTAAGTTCAAAAGTTGTTCGCATGAGAGGGTAGCATTCCCTGAGGAGCAGACGCATCCATGTGACCGCTCGCTGGTACTAGAGCAATAATCGTGCCCGCGCTCAATGCATTGCAGGACTTCGCTGCCGCCAAAAGGACTCGTCCAAAACATGACGGATGACCAGTTCTTCCGTGTGACAGGAAACCAATTATAAGCTCAAATCACAATTTTAAGCGTCATCCTATCTACTCAAGCATCAGGGAAGACAATAAAAAAAGCTGACAACTGAACTACAAGAACAGAGCGTTCAAATGAAAAGTGAAATACGTGATAATAAAAAATCTCATTCTGAATCTTTGACTTTGAAAAATAAATTTAGACCGAACAATGAAAGCATGATTATGCCAAAGTGCGACAAAGTTCTTTAAACTACTTTGGGCACGAAATTAACAAAATTGTTTAGTAAATAATTTATTTATTTAAGCTTGCAAAGCTTCAAGCTTTCTTATTCCAGGAAATTGTTTAAGCTCTTAAGGTGATGCATTTAGTTTTCATAGTAAAACTTTGAATCGTAACAATGCAATCAGAATATGACATTAAATCTCTAAAAAAACGCGCGAAGTTCTCAGCAACTCATTTGTAGTAAAAATTGCATTAAGATAAAGTGAATAAATTTTAATCACCAATTACGATATGAATATAAGCACGATATTCACTTTGAAAAAGTTATTCTTACCTTAGCTAAAGATGTCAGATGTTTGAGGAATTTACTTCAATTTTAATTTATTTCCATACCTGCATTCAACTTGCTCATTCAGCGTAAGCGTATTTTAACGAGAAAACGGAACTCTCAGTTTTTATTCTCGTTGGACGCAACAGCAAAGTTCACCACTGAAAAACATCGGAAACAGCAAGCACTGAACGACGCTTCAGATCGCTG
Organism: Hyalella sp. 3TK10; assembly: GCA_039513755.1. Classification (NCBI taxonomy): domain Eukaryota; kingdom Metazoa; phylum Arthropoda; class Malacostraca; order Amphipoda; family Hyalellidae; genus Hyalella; species Hyalella sp. 3TK10. The sequence goes on from JALHKN010943523.1 coordinate 19,170, forward strand.
ACAATTTTTTTCGCTACTAAGTTTAACATCTGAATATGGAAAAAGAAATGAACTAACTTAAGAGAATATTGATGAAATTTTACTTGTGTCAGACACTTAGTATCGTAAAAATTAACAAAAATATTCTCTTTCCAATGGTAACAAATATTTTGTTATTATTACACTCGACGAAACACAAAAAACGCAATATTAACTCAAAAACCTAATATTAAAAAACATTCCTTAACGAAATTTTACTGGACGAAGGCGCATCATATATAATGTTTCAATGTCCATAGTTCTTTAAGTTAATTTCCTCTCACATTGCGTCAAATAGGTACCAAAATATGTCACATAATTTTATACCCACATTAAAAATCTGCGTTATTTCCGACACTACATTAGGCCTTCTGCGGGATATGACAATGGCAATGAACAGGAGGACTTTTGAATTAAGTTGAGTGCGTGTCTCATCAGCAGCAGAGACAAATGTTCGCAGGATGACTTGCAGCGACGAAAGTAGAGGCGACTGTTGAAGCTAACAAGCCTTCAGTGACGAGAACCCATCCATACTGATGGAAGTCGGAGCAGAAAAAACTGCCTCCAGCAATGTCACTCTGGGAGGCAATCTCGCTGACAGTGATGAGATTGACAGCCTGTCACCTGACGGCAGTTGTGATAAATTGACAGCCTGTCACCCAACGGCAGTTGTGATAAATTGACATCTTGTCACTTGACGGCAGTTGTGATAAATTGACAGCTTGTCACTTGACGGTATTTGTGATCAATTGACTGCTTGTCACTTGACGGCAGTAGGACTAAATTGACTCTTGACACCTTTGAGACAACGTGGGTCAGAAAGCAGTTTCTCTGACTTGACTTATCGGCTGTAGTGATGAGTCAACACTTGAGGGGCAGTTTTTTCCAGCCGCAATCGAGCTTCTGATTTCACCTGAAAGCAGCGATGATAAATTTACGAGCTGTTATCTGACATCAGTTTCTTAGACTTTAGATTGATGTCAGTCGACTGCAGTGAGAACTAATGCATGCACAAAAGAAGGGTCCTTCTGAAAGATATGATACACTAATGCTCGCCCTGAGCACTTGTCAATGAATTGCCGACTATGCATCGTAAAAATTGTCCCTAAACTGATGGAGGCGGTGTTAAATGTGACCTGATTGCTATTGATTACAAAATATTGCAGGACTTTGGCTGAACAAACACTAAATAGCTGCAAGGATCAAAACGATGCTGATTACTGTAACCATAAATTAAATTTTGATTCTGAGTGTTCGGCATGAATTCTTCGTTACAGGAGGTGTTGGAGAGCTTTCAGAAATTAACGAATTTGCTGAGATGTTTTGTTTCACTTTATTTGGTATATATTATAAATATGCTACCTGCTGTCGGGTGGTATTGTCTTTTTACAGATTTGTTTCGCAAATAGATCTGTGCGAAATTCGTTAGTAAATGTAGTTTCAATTCGTGAGGATCAATAACAATTTCTGAATAAAATTGCACGAACATGGAGCTCGCTAATTAGGGCGTTTTTTCGTGTGTTGCATGGTAGGTAAACGAAATAATTGGATTTTCCATCAAATTTTAGCAGCTCAAAATACCGACACGCAGAAATGTAATTAACTTTGAGAAAAAGGAATGCATTCGTAGAAATTTAGTTCATGTTTCATATAGTCACTAAAACCCGTTCGCTGTTGTAAGAGGCAGCACCGTGTTGGGTAACTCCAACTTTTAGTGGTAAAATTTGAATTTATGATACAATATTGTCAACTGACAGTGTTGATTTTTTCCATAATCGTAAATAATTTATACCATTCATACATGTTAAAATCAGAAAAGTGAGAATTGCTGGAAGAATTATACGTCAGTAGAAATATTTCACAGTGCAGGTTAAGCAGCCAAGATGTTTATAAATGATCTGGTATTCCTATTCATCATGGAGTAAGCAAGCCTGTTGCAAAAATCTAAAGTGAATGAATTTGAAGGCAACCCATCGAACAAATTGAACTGTGATGAAATTCATGACCGATAGTCACTAGCCCAAATCTGTATAGAAGGGTGAATAAAATGTTGGAGTAGGAAATTGTAAGCAAATAATTACCTAGCTTCAATGAAGACTATTATTTTTTCACGCTTGAGCTGACGTCAGTTACTGTATTTCTTTACATTGATTTCGTTCCCATGCTCGCTGTCGTTATGATTTTAGACGAAAAATTCCGTCAAGTTCCGTGCTGACTTTCCACACATTGTAGGACAAATTTTAAGTGTGATAGCAGCCATTATTCATGTGTTATCTTTTGTAATTTTAGACATTCTACAACTGTAAATACAATTTTTTGGTGTGTTTTAAAAGCTGTAGTTAGATTTAAAATAATTTCAAACCCACATTTGCAAGTGATCGCACAATCAAGTGCCCTCAACTGTTTGACCTCCAAGTCAGCAGCCACCTTGCATGCAGTTATTGGTCACGAGAGATAAAAGATCTCGGTCGTCTGCGTAGAGTGATTATTTTGGACTCCATGACTATAAATCAAGCGTAAAATCTTTTATAGCCCTTAATTCTAGAGATCAAGGGTAAGGAAATCCCTCTTGAGAATATGAGATAACTTCGGGAAGAGATTGGTTTTGATCGACGACTGCCGCTTAATACTATAGCTGCAAATGCGTGCGTTAAACTTGGAAACTATGCAGTAATGTTACTGCAATTTATTTTTTTTCTTCTGTAAGCCACTTGTCCCATCATGTCATGACCTAAATGCAAAATAATTTTTGAGAACTAGTAATGGGGAAAATTACAACAACAAATTGTAATTTACGCTTGCCTGTGGAGGGTAAAATTGAAGAGCAAGCTCAATATCCCTTGTAAATAATCTCGGTAAAAAATACGTAAAGCTGATTTTCAATTACGAATTGCGATATGAGGCTTGGATTTGTCAATTATAAGAACCCGTCGTTATGTGAATTTATTACTACTCCAGTAAATGGGCTTCAATTTACTCTGTTTTGTTCCGTATCATTACATTCTATAACTCAAGGTCTGCACATCTAAAATCGCAAAATGCACCCTAATTTTATTGATGACTTTATGATCAGACTGATATTATGATCAACTTCGATTAAAGCAGTGGTAAAATACATTGATGACTCTTTAAAAACATGCCATGCATATGTGAGTTCACAGGTCAAAACTTCCTGAGGTAGCTGATAAAAAATAATCTTGTATATAGATGAATGGCCTAAAATTAACGTAGCTTCTTAATGATTTATAAAATTAGACAAATGATGCGAGCCTCTGATTTATAAACACAATAATTTGACACCACGTTTTATTCTACCTTCGGAAAGATGTTCTTAAAAGCAAGTTGTACTCTTTTAGAATTAAAACTTGATTAATTTGTCCCAAAAATTATCAAAATGTTTCTGTCCGTTTTCGGAGATGTGGCCAATTTTTAAAATCTATTTTCATGCCAAGTTCAAGGTGTTGTTAATTAGAGGTTATTTTGAGACATGCAAAATAAATAAATAAAATCATTTACTGATCGACTGATTGTAAAATTTTAGAGTTTATTTGTGGAAAATCCTATCGTTCCTGTCCAGTTTGCGATAAGGAGCATTATTTTGGATGAAAGATTGAACGTCCCTGTTGCTATCACTTGTTCAATTTTCACGTGGAACTCTTGTCTAGTTCGATGTTTTGTAGAAAGTAATTGTCGAGACCATTCAATAGATTCTACTTTGGTCCATCAAATCAAGATAAATACCTGAAGCCCTTGAAATTAATTTAGTCACAAATGCACAACAAGAGAACATTCATTTTCATTCATTTCACCTTATATTCTCCTGAGTGAAATAATTCTTTGTGATATTTTGGATACTTTTTTTTGTCTTTCGACGGTGTTTTGAAACATTTTCCGAGGGCCACTAAAGTAACTTATCGTACACTTCAGCTACCCTATCTTGAACGTATTTTAGTTATATGTGACATTTGTTCAACGCTAAAGAGTTCAATTACACAAGCGTAAACTAATAGTCAGCAGTTTAAACCCCCTATAGAAAGCAATTTAATGTATTTTGTTCAACATTTCACATGGACATGAAAGTTTTTGATACGCAGAAAATACTCACAAGCAAACAATAAATTTCATTCCAAAATATGTTTTACTTTAGATGATGGATAATTAATTATATATAAACATAAACGTAAATCGGAAACAAGAAATTCAAAAAGTATGCTCGGTACACACAACGGACATGTCGCTAATATGGTAAGCCAATAAACCTAGAAAGGAGTTATAAAGATAATTGAGGAACGCAAAATATTCGCAGGTATCGGTTCGGATTTCCGCCGGTCCTCTGGAAAAAATGAAATTATAAGAGAAGGCATTATGCATTATGTACTAATACCAACCGTCTCAAGATGCCAATCGCTCTTGAACTCGTTTAGAACAGCAGTTGTCACAAGTTCTGGGAAGTTTTGTGTTTAAATACGGGTTGTTTCAGCTTTTAATGTGTATAAACGTGCATAAGTGGTGCTTAATAGAATACAGTCTTTTTAGCCTTGAATGATACAAATATAATATTTAGTGAAAATCGATTGAAAAAAAGACACCGGCCCTAGACACGATCACCGTTGGTCGAGCTTCTTTGAGGTAATTGCCACTTCTACTTAATCATAGAAACTCTATAACATAATTCGGCCAACTTTTCATGAATTTTATAAAAAAAACTGTTCCAGTAAATAAATAGAATTTCAAATAGATTGCTAAATTTAATTATTAAAATCATTTTAACTCCCAATATAATAAGAATAAATATAATATAAAACAAAGAAAAAAAAGAAAATAACTAATGACAAGAACAAAAATAAGTGTTCAGCAAAATCGGAAACATTTAATTTTAACATGAGAAGTTGAAGGTTAAGGCACTGCTTCCATGGTTGAAAGTAAACGATATTGATCGAGAGTAATTATTAGTATTAATAAGGGGACCGTTCGGGTCAAAAATCGGAATTCTTGCCTTTTTCGTTTTATGCGCTCATTCTGTAGCGCTCGCTGAGACCTTTAAGCTGCTTTTTACCTCATGCTCGTGCGA
>JALHKN010946961.1:0-10558 GCA_039513755.1 Hyalella sp. 3TK10
TGTCTGCTGTCACAAGAAGCAATTAGCCGCTATTTTTCTGCTGTCACAAGAAGCAATTAGCCGTTACTGTCTGCTGTCACAAGAAGCAATTAGCCGTTATTGTCTGCTGTCACAAGAAGCAATTAGCCGCTATTTTTCTGCTGTCACAAGAAGCAATTAGCCGTTATTTACGCAAGAAATGCAGCAGCTGCATAGCAGGCACAAGGAAAGCTCGCAAGCAGCTGCGCTTCCCTTTTCCTTTGCTTGAAGTGCCAGGAAAAAATTGTTCCAATCGCTACCGGCGACTGACGCAAGCAGCCTCGACCCTGCGGTGCGTGCGAGCAAAGGTAAACAAACGTAGTAATTTATTAAATCTGGACATACCAAATTTTATATTATTATCTGTTGATTCTAGAATAAATTCATATCTATGGAAATAAATCTTTTAACAATTACCACTCAAGCTTCGTAGATTTCTTTTTTTGACGCTAAATATTCTCTGTAACTTTTCAACACATAGTAACCTAAAAATAAATTATTCATCGATAAAGTACATATGAAGAAATATATTACGAGTGGTATTTAAACATGCATGAGTGTGAATACATTTTTTTTTATTCAATTTTTTTAATTTAGAAAAATTATTAAATTTTGTTCTATCTAATAGTTGAAAATAATTTTTTAATGAATTTCATTAACAACTGATTCATATTAGTTTGAATTTCTATGAATAGAAGGCTCCCTGGCGAGAAATTATGAGTAAAAAAATTATCGACCATTACAGACTTCGAATGTTTCGCACTTCAAGTGAGGTTAATGGAACCTTATGGAAGATCACAAATTTTCTTGATAAGAATTAGAATCGATGTTCAAATCTGTGGGAAAGTATTTTTTCAGGATTATTTTTATTTTTACCGGACATTTCCTCTGCAAATCACTCCAAATTCCTATCTAACGACGATATTTACTATTTCTTCATATCGCTAGAGCCTAACTACCCCTGAAAGCACTGCAAAGGCGCAAAGGTTTTGAAAGGATTGTGACGCTTGGCTTTGATTGGTCGAAGGCACAATATCGTCCTCCAATCAGAGATGAGTAAACACATGCAAATACGCACAAGCAAACAAGCACCGACGTAGATAATAGGACGAGCTCCAGAAATTTCGCTAGCAAACTGGTGCAAGCAGACGATTGCATGCAGAACAGCATCAAGTAAATGTATGGCAAGAAAACCGCGCAGAAAATGTGTTAGATGAAACTAGATCCGTTGTCACTCATATCAAGAAGCTATGTACGTAGATCGAAATTAAGGCAGTCTATCTGCAAGTTTTGAAAACAATTTATTTAGCAGTAAATGGGTGGTATAAAATTAATCAGTTATTTGGGAATAATTGTAGAAATAAATAGGAGGGTTATTAAAATAAAAAATCAGTAGTCAAATCAAAATTGATGTCTCGGAATTTGTAGGCTACGTAAACAAAAAAAAAGGTATAAAGTCGTATTTATGACCAATAAAAAAATATGTGGCATCAATAAATAGTTTTCCTGCATTTTAACTTTGCAAAATTCCCAATTTTAAAATCAAAGTGGATGTTGAGAATTTTGTAATAAATGGCGATTGTACACATTGAAAAAAAAATGCAATGCCTGTTTTCCTGACAAACTCTTACACAATTTGTTCAAGCCTATTTGTTAAACATATCAAAAAATCTCTGCAGAATCATCGGAGAGCAAATTGAGTGGTTAATATATCTTGCAAGCCCGCATTCCAGAACAACTATTTCGAATTTTTTTCCGAATTCGACAGCAGTTAGAACGCTCTTGATTCTCCATGCTTGAAATAAAACCGGTTCATATTTTTCTGTGCGCTGCAGATCTAACTTGGAATTTGGCTTTCAATCTACACAACCAATCCCCGAAATTTTTTTTTTTAATGTCAGGCAATTTTATTATCATGCACTTCGGATATATGATTTGAAAATTTCCCGAGCATTTCATTCCAGTTTAGAAATCTTGGTTTATTTGTCATTCGTGAATAGTAATTTTCTTGCAAGTCATATCCAGAACTCGCTGTAGGAGCCAAAACTCGACTGCAGGGATATTCCTGGTTTCAACTCATTTCAAGTAAGGAATCCAAGGATGCATCCACAAAAATTTTCTTAAAATGTCCAAATAATTTGTTTGTTTGTTGAATGGATATTAAATGCGTTTATGATGTTTGTTACCCTTGATCATCAACCAAAAATTTTTGCTGGTCTGACACCTCGTATGATGTAAATTAACGCTTATAAATTTTTCAACCCAATGTTTCAAATATATTCCGCCTGAACGAACTGAATATACTCGCTTGAATTATCCATGGTAAATTTATCAAGTAGGATATTGTAACTGGTTAAATTTATCAAATTCTTCTATTCGAGCATCGTACTTCTAAACTTACTTCTGAATATTTTTTCTCTTGGTACAATTTCAAGACTAGAATTTCATTGTGAAGCTTGGATTTCAAAGCAGAGCTATTTCCTTTTGAGAGCTGAGATATGCGTGGCACGCGTCTAAAAACTTGCATTTCAATGGGCCTATTTAGGCTTATCAAAAGCTGCAATGATGGCCACCTGAATAGCAAGTGATATGCATGCAGCAGCAGGTTCACAGCGGCCTGTCAGGACCTGTTTTAACCTGCCACGTGGAATTTGTGTTCCAATAAACCGGTTTTTCAAGACAGAAGTCAGATAAAAAGTAGAATTTCGCAAGAATGCTTGGGAATGAGGCCTTACGACTCACTCAACGTACAGCTAGCAGACTGCAAAGCGTCCGTGGTCTGAATGCAGCCTTAACTTTAAAAAAATACTTAAATGAAGAAACTTCGGTAGAGATTTGAACCGTAAATCAATTGAGATACGATCTTTATCCGCTGCATCAATGTTATTCAAAGAAAATTTTAGTGAAAGGAGATTCCAGCTATAAATTATTTTTTCACAATATGAATTAAAAGCTAATTTATCAAAAATTCTCGATTTTATTAAAATTTAACATAACCCATATGGAATTTCACAAGTTTATTTTGACAGATAATCAGGTCGTACAGAGAAAGTTATCTCTAAGGGCTGTTTTAAATTATTATCAAGATAATATGTGAATACCATATTAATATTAACTTGCTCCCCATTAAATGAAAAATCCTGATGTTTCTATACAATCATTCTCTCAATATAAAATAAGAGAAAACGAAATTAATTTGAAACATATATTAATTGTTCAATTGACTAAGTACTCTGAGAAGCTGTCAATCTCATCAAGCAGAGGAATAGCTTGCACGCCTTCAAGCAGCTCACACATCCTCCGCCGGCCATTGGATGGTTCTGTGATGACGTCAGAGGCTCACAAGACCGCAAGCATACAAGCACCGGGGATTTCAATGCCCTGCAAGCAAAACGTTTGCTTGCTCTGAAAAAAAATTGATCCGACACGGAGGCTACTCCAAGCTGTCTCGCTATTGGCTGAGACGAGTTGTGATCCCGTTATGTGATTGGACAAACCAAACAGAAATTTTTAGAAGCTGAATCATATGGTGTGTGGTTTACACTTTTCTGAGAGCATATACATTCATATTGAAAGCATTGAAGTGACGTCATACTAGCAAGCAAACATGTTGGAAATTTTTCATTTGGTTTGAAAGGAGAAATTTTGCTTGCACCTTCATCGATAATCGAGGAAGTAAAATCAGGAATTTTGAATGGGAGAACCACACCCATACATGGTTGGATGGGTTAACGAATCGTAATGTATTTGGATTATCTCAATGACTTACTGATGATTCAACGATTCTGAAGACTCAAAGGCAAAATACCAATGTATAAAAATAAATTGGATTCCTTATTTTATACAGCGCTTGTTGTTAACTCAAAGAGTATTTTTTTTCTCATTGAACTCGGGGCAAGTATTATGCACGGTCAATTGTTAACGTAATGTCCATTTGGCATTCATGGTAGGTAGAAGAAACATATCTATAAAAAAAGTCATGAGATACTTTTCGACATCGCAAAATACTCAACGTATCTAATCCCAATTCGGAACACCGTAAAGCACAAGCAAATCACTGAGCTGTATGAAGTACGATCCTGTGCTTAGTACGATCAGTACGATCAGATCCCCTTACAATCGCAGTAATATTTTTTGCGCATTTGGAACTTGCTGATAACACGCAAGCCGAGCTGACAAGTAGTTTTCCTGACTGTATTTTTTGCGTGATCTCTGAGAATCTCGTTTGAAATTCTTGCACTGGGCCTAAAAGCAGGATTGAGTTTAGTTTTTTCGCAATTTTGATTGATTTGAAAAGCAGAACCGTTGGGATGTGAAGAGACCGAACGAAGGAGATAGAGATTAATTCCACATATCTGAATTAAACCAAATTTGCACGCAAGTTTTGCATGTAAGTACGTAAATGAGCTGATAACTCTTCATAATTAGGATCTTGACAATTAAATTTAAATTTTCACCAACTCTTAGCCACATAAAATAATGGAGTACACAAGATTTAAAAGGGATACAAATATATCGATTAATTCATTCAATCAATTGCCGACAGTGGTTAAAATTACCTATTTCAATGGGCTACGGAATTCGTTCTATTTTTAGCTCTCATAGCAAAATACGTCAATAAAGAGTATTTTTGCGTTAACTTCTTCCTAGGTGAACATTTGTAAGCATAATTCCAGTCAATTCATGCTCAAATCAGAAGAAAAATTTTCAATATGAATAAAATGAAATTTAAGACGCAATTTTAAAGAACAAGTGCAGGCAATATTTGTGTTCAATTCTTGATAATAGAAAAAAAAACAATGCAGGTGAATTTCTTCGCTTGTGTAAGAACTGAAGGGGACAAAATTGTAGAGGAGTTGTTAAATTGTAAAGAATTGCAAGCTGACCTACATATTGTTTTCTAATATTATTCCTCTTTGAAGATCTAGTGACGATTTTTTTGTTGTATAGTATTTATTGTCTCTAAAGAGTTTTGAACTGATATTGTTTGATGTTATTCTTTATGTTTAAAGAGTTAATTTTGGAATTCTTGTTTTATAACATTCCTCATCTTAAGAGTTTCGAACTTGCGTTTATACTATGATTTATCTTAAGGGAATCTTTGTACGACTTCTTATTTTTTTAGTATTTCCTGGCATCAAAAAGCAAATGGTTAAGTAATCGTACGATAATATTGCTAAAATTCGGAGCGATACTTGCTGACTTTTTGTCTTATAGAATTTTTTATCTATAAAGAGTCTGTTACTGACTTATTGTCTTATAGAATTGTTTATCTCTAAAGAGTCTGTTACTGACTTATTGTCTTATAGAATTGTTTATCTCTAAAGAGTCTGTCACTGACGTATTGTCTTGTAGAATTGCTCATCTCTAAAGAGTCTGTTACTGACTTATTGCTATGAAAATATGGTTGATCTTTATAAAATGAATAGCCGACTAATGGTACTCCGGTTATTTGTATTTACCAAGACAGTTGCTGAGCAGGGCGGGCCTCTTCAAACATCGTCAATTTCAGCAGATGACGTCACGCAGAGTCAGCCAATGGCAGCGTCGAAGCGTTTCGGCAAGCAAAAGTTTTTGCTTAAGTTTCATTGTGAGCGATCTAAACGAATGCTTTCAAACACTGGCTCCACTACCGCAAGCCTCGAGAAGCAGTCTGACGCTCTAGCAGGTTCTGGAGAATTTATTCTTGTTATGAAAAAACAATAGCAAGAACATCCCAACAAGCAGATCTACTATCATGCATGGAGCAGAGTTGTAAGGTTGAAATGCTTGGACCTTATGTAATGAATATTTTTCTATAGAAATGAGCAACCATATCAAAACTTTTTAGCTGAAGTGGACACAAAGGACAGGACTGTAGCGTAATTACAGTATATAAAAGTTTCAACAAAACGGTAATTTTACCTGTTTTCATTCAGGTTTGTTGCATTTCTTAGGAGAAGGTTTATTCAGCGGAAGATTATTCACAAAGCCAGCCGTAATTATTTGCAGCGTGATGTTCTTCATTTGAATAATCGACCTATATGTAGATGTCTGTAATTTTTTTAATTATCTTTTAGTTCAACCAGTTTTGATAGATATCGCGTTGATCGGGTAAAGAAATATTGTATAATTGTGTTCGGTTTATCGTGATTTATGGTGTATAATTTTCGACTCCTTCAAGTTCTGTATTTGTGTTTGACATTAAAAATTTTTTAACTGAACTTTACTATAAATATTACATTAGGAGAGAAAGATTTCCCCCAGTAAACAGGCATTAGACAGCAAACGATGATAATTAAAGGTTTCCCCAAGGCTTCTCTCAAATGCGTGTGTTGCCTTTTTTAGTGACATTTATGGCCTCTGCTCTTGATAAACACCGTTGCTTGCAAGCGGGAACCTTCCATTCCTAGATCAGGCAAAAAAAAGTTCGTCCTCCCCCTGGCTACTCAAAACCACGCCTTTATTTCTTAAATTTTCTGTTCAACCAATCAAAGTACAAGCCACGCAGTGGCTCTCCCAGGGAACTCGTAAAAAATCTTTGGATCGAAAATTTTTCCTAAGCGCAGGCATTGTGAAGAGCTGTGCTTGTTTGCTTGCAGTTCTTGCTGGAAATATGAGGAAGGGCGGGGAGAGAGAAAGTGAGGATTAAAGGCCGGGGAGGAAAGTAGGAAACAACATCAGAGAAAAATTGAATTTTGAAGAAGGTCACTCTTAAATAAAAATCTATATATTTCTATTGCTCAAATAGACGAAATTTGACTCACGAGTGGGGTTGATAAATGTTCAAATATACTTTGAGTTTCGTAGTTTATGTTTAGAATCTAGGATAAGGTGGTTTCCAATGCATACTTTTGTGTTTTTTCCGTTTAGCATGCGTTTCAATCCATTGTTTTCAATAAGTACTTACATTTTTAATTAAAGTGGAATTAGTTTTTTTTTTAATCCTAAAAAAGAGAGAAGCTATTGATACTAGAGATACTTCAGATTTAAATTTGATTTAAATATGATCATTTATTAAATCATTACTTACAAGCCCTTCGACGTAATTAAAATTGAATCTTCACCCTCCTCGATGATAACGACTATGAATACGGACGGCACAATTTGATTCAATCTCAAACTTGAAGCCTGGCTTGTTCACAGATATTTATCTAAAATTAGTAAAATAATACTGATTTTCCTGTTCTGAAAACGTTAATTACTAATACAGAACTTGAAGGAAAGTTTCAGAATCCTAGAAGTGATTCAGAACCTGCTTTGACAGGTTGGTGGTGAACGGGCCATTGTACAAGATGAATAATTTTGATGAAACGGTCTAAAAAATGTCCGTTATCGTGATCATTGAATGACATATAATAAACACCACTCAGATGTTTGGTTCTGAGTCCGTAGAGCTTCTGACGTCTTTTTTCCCCTGACGACTTAGTTCATGGCATCGCATCCGCTAGGATCTGCATGTAAAGTTCTCCGTCAATATAGTCTTATCCTGTCCCAATTCAATCATTTTTTTATGTGAATTAGGTAATGATAATCTTAAATTCTTTTCCCTCCTGCGTATGCAATTAATTATTTGACGCGCTGCATAATTTACAATAATTTATCTTGAATGTCTATTACTCACTTCTTCAATTTGGTCTCTTAAAACATGTTCCTTCTCACAATGATTCTATCTTCTCAGTTCTTTGAAAATTTAATTGTTCCGATACATTTTAAATTTAATTTCTCATTCATCTAAAATTTTAGTTTTCCCTCTCACTATGCATTTTCTTTCTCTATCCACTTCTTGGTTTCTCTTCCACTTTCAACTTATCTTCCTTCTTCCTCCTCTTGCCTGGAATCCCCTCGAGGTTTTTCTCGTCCGAAACAATTCATAAATTTCGAACCTCTTCATTTCCTCGTTCTTTCAAATCCCACATTTACCTTCATCCTTCGCATATTATTCGTTAATCTCTCACTTTAAACCACTTCTTCCTCGACTCCTCCCTCCTCCACCTGCATATTAATGCATAGAAAACTGTGGAAGCATTGCGCCAGCGCCGGGGACTTGCATTTCACCAAATCCACAAAAATCCCAATCCCTTAGAGCGAAGCCTTGCTGCTTCAAAGAGCTAAAAATGATCTTCGAAATGGTGCCAATGGAAATTCTGGAATAATCTCGCGGGAATTGATGGATTTTTCAGAATTGGAATGAGATAGCAAAAGGATTTTTTTGAGGTGAACGCTGAGTGCTTGAGAGCGAGTGCGATGTGTCAGAGAAGTGAGAGGCTTACTCCAGCTATAAAACTCAGGTTTCCAATATCACATATACTCAAAAAAATATAGGCCTACATTTTTAGTTTGATTACATCCTTCCGAAATAAATTGGACTGACTGAGAAGTGGAATATTTAGTTGAGTTGAATATGCGGGTTAAGTGGGACTCTTCAGCATGTTTTTCTGGGTTTGAAGGGTAGAAATTTGACGCGAAACATGGTAAAACACAATTTTTGTGAAGATAAACCTGTTAACTTGAGTTCCTGAACAGTAAATGGAAGTGAATACAGTTAAGAATAAACTTTCAGTTAGGCTGTAACTTGAATACGCGGAGTTTCATTTCCAGGAGTTATTTCGTGCAAATGATTAAATTGGAATAGCAAAAATGTGCTCTTCCAGGGAAGCCGTTTGTAGCATTTTAGAATTTTGATACCTCGGCTCTTCTCATCATACGCCCATTGAACATGAAAAAAATAATTCTCGTCCTGATTAGCTGGAAAATAATTTTTTTCGAATTTTCAATGAAGAAGTTGGCAGATTTATGATTCCAAAAATAATCAATTATATTGTATACGTCCTTTAGTGAGTTTAATTTATCTCATAATTTCCTCCTAAATTTTATATAATTAAATGTATAATAAATATCCCATCTCATGTTCTTAAATGCTTCATCTTATGCTCGCGAACAACGATTTCTAAATTTTCATGAAAACTTAGGAAATCCCAGAATACGGTATCTTAATATTAATGAAAATTCGTACCCACAATTTAAAAATTTTCCCATTGATTCAAGTATCGCGGAGACTGTAATTTATCGTACATAAAGAAAGCAAGTAAAAATCCCACCATATCCAGGTATCCTAAAAAAATATTTTGACGCCGCGTCGTGTTTTCGCCAAGGCCCCAATTACGACAGGGATCAATATGCGGAAAATTTCTCGGCAGTTATTTGGAGTTTTTGAAGGCTCGAGGGGTGACTCCTTTGCTGTGTAAATGAGGGCCGTGCAAGAGCTTCAAAATGGCGGTCATGTTGCCGCTTGTTAGCCCAACTTAATGACTGTCATTATGCTTCTAATGATAGCCTCTCCACTGATGCTAGGTCTCCATCTGCTTCTACCATCTATCAATAAAAAAAAACCTTCAGATTTTTACATTAAAAACGCCTCACTGGTGGCCTGCGTATAGTGCGGAATGGCCAGCTCGTTGATTAGGAGGCTGTGCACAGAATCTCTTTACATAAGTTGAACATCAACACTAGTCATGATACTTAGCTTGAATGCTTGAAAATTGGTAAATAATTAAGTCGGAGAAGATTCCCACATGTTATTTGAAACTAAAACTACATTGATTTATGAAGATAAAATATCACGTCTGCATGATTAGGAACATCCGATTGGTGATGAATATTAATGATATTTGGAAACAATAACAATCAAAAACAAGAAGACTCTGTAATCCTGATTTTGATGAACGTAGAGGACGGGTAGAATAATTATTTCCACTAGCGTAGTATTTCCCTCATGACCGAGGTTTCATACCATTAAAGACGCCATGCAAGCCACAGGCCTGAAATTTATTTAAGGCAGAAATATCGATGTCTAAATGATGTCCATTAGAGCTACTGTTGAATTCCTCCCCTTTTATTGATGAGACGCAGTTTGTGATGCGTGATGTGATTGAAAACTGAAAGGAAAATAGATCAAACAAATCATTTTAATACAGAATTACGTGAGTATATCTTTGTCTGGAATTTCTTATTTGGACGTAAAATACACACTGTGGTAAATTTCGTACTCGATAGGTGATTTGATGGTAGCAATTCGATTTAATTAGGAAAAACGTTTAAGAAATATTTTTTAATTTAATCCTCAGAATTTACACATATCGCGTACCAACACATTCGCACTAATGAGACAATGCCTAGAATTTGGATCGATATTTGCTATCTCCCCGCTGCAGCCTATAACAAGCCACACGCCTCTCGGCATCTCCAATTCCATTTCCTGCAAGCGGCACTTTTTATTGTTCGGTTGCTTGAGCCGTAACTCACATCTACAAATCTTGGCCTGCACATTGGTGGCCGCTGACTGGCCAAGAATCAGCCGGTGAAAAAACACCCATGGTTTTAAATAAGGTGCAGAGTGTGCCTCTGCCGTTCGGCTTGCCTGCAGACGCCCATCATCTGATACCTTTTTTTTTAGCAATCTCTTTGCAAATCTCCAGGCAATAAAAGTAGGAATCATGGGACTGCAGATACGAAGGAAAGAAAATTAAAAAAATTATTGGTAGGGAATAGATGAGTGGGA
>JALHKN010950363.1:0-10644 GCA_039513755.1 Hyalella sp. 3TK10
AATTTGTATTTACTCTGTCTATGCAAAGCCCAAACCAAAATGGAAAGTGTAAGCCGTGAACTTTCCAGTTTTTATTATAAGATACGAAGTAAATGAAAAATGAAATGCAGAAAATTTTCAGTACCTAGTAATATCGTTTTATTTATTTGTTATGCATGTATTTATTTAAACCAATTTAAGAATTCTGAACACTAACTCTACGAAAGTGACTTTAAAATGTAACGTACGAAACTTTTTGGGATCAAAAATGCCGAAGTGTTAAAAATATCGTTAAAAAGCACCGTAGAAGGTGAGCTTGACACATCGATCGTATCGTGGTTTTTGAGGAGTTTGCAGACTGCATAATAATATCAGCCTACGAAAAGTGATGTACGCAAGGAAATTTGTCTTAGTTTAAGGAAAGATCCTGTTCAAATAAGCTTCGTAGGTAGAGCGTACGTATTTGATGCACTATTTGCGTTAAACGAAGAAGTCGTATTTTCATTCGACTTCATTCGGTTAAAGAAAGATTTAAAGGAGTTCCAGCTCTGTTGTCCAATATTGAAAATAATTTTGCTTGAAGAAAATAAATGCTTTAAATTTCTACTCGATCTCACTTTCTACCTCCATATATGGCATCCCATTGTAAATATAATTTTAAACACCGTTTGCAACCCGAAAATTTACTCATAACTATCAGTGTCTGCCCACTTAATGTTTCTAAATGATTTACATTGGTGACCATCGAACTTCTGTAGTGATTTTATGTCTTTAAATAGTTTACAAATAAGAATATTGCTAATTCGAACTGATGCATTTTCTATGGAGTAACAATTCTTTATATATATTCTCAGTACGAGAAAGTAGAAGCGTGTGCATAATTAAAGTGACTGTAATAGAACGTTTTTGTTTTGCAACGTACCGTCGTCTGTTCAGCATTTAAACACAACAATACCGATCAGAAAAATGGCTTGGTGCAGGTGTGAACTGGCGACTCTGTAGTCTTTGTGACACTTTAAAATAGAAATCTATTCAGTTACACGAAGACCAATTATGAACGAATGTATTTCTGTAACAATACAGTGAACTATTTTAGCCAAGTGATTCTTGGTACTCAAGAGAAATCTGTTTTGGTCCATCTCTTCTATTTATAGTGCCAGAACATGTGTATCTGTTTAAATGCATGCTTGTATCAACCTCTGAAATTATTTCTTCTTCATCGCCTCTTTTATTTACGTTTCGAATTATGTAATTATTTTACTTGTTATATAGTTTGTGAATTAAGCTTGTGTGTGTGGAATTTTACTCATTTCTAATCATCATCAATATCATTTCGGTGAGGAATTTAAATCATGAAATTTGAGCTTGGTTCCATGAAAGTTTACTCACTTCTTCTCATCAACAATTTCATTTACAGGTAAAGAGCTTCCATATTTGAAATAAATGCGAGTTAAACTTTGTTAAGTGAAGTTTACCCTCTTCTTCCTCAGCATCCCTTTCAATAACAGGTAGTTTTCCCTCGTAAGGTACCTGCCGGCTTAGCCTTGTTCTGCAAAGTTCATTCCTATCTGTTTATTATAGGTTTATTTAAAAGAAAATTATGATCTTAAGAATTTGACACTACGTTACGCGTTTGACCAGCCTATATATATGATCAATTGAATTATCAAATCTTTCAACGAGTTATGTTGCATATAGAAATTGCCGTTGAAGTGGAGGCCTTTGGTGAAGATAAATGTGAAAAATTTGATAAAAATGTACACGTATATTTTAATTAACTATTTTGTATAGGTACAGTACGTGATAAATTCTCAATATATGTGCAAGCTTGAATGTGATAATCACACGAGAAAAGCTCAATATAGAATCTTGTGCAACTCAGATTTCTCCGAAAAACTCGCTAACAATAATCAACGGATTTTTTAGTGTGCAGTATTGTGAAAAAAACTTATTTCAAGTTCATCGAAATTCTTAGGGCCTTGTAATTTAGTTTCATTCCATTTGAATTCTGCGACAATGCCTGTAATTTAACTAAGTTTACAGATTACAAAATCGACATTCACAAATTGTTGGCTGATGTTATTGAATTTAACTACAAAAAATCATTAACATCTTCATTCAAAAACATTACTGGTTAAAATTGTCCACACCTGGTCATGCATGGAGATCTAAATCGACACAATTTCATATGGCTGAAGGGGATTATTCGATGTGATAATTTTCTCATATACGATTACAAAACAATTCCAATCTAGAACCAGTTTTAATAGCCAATAATAATTCGGAAGATGAACTCCAAGCATGTTAGCATTTCTCCAATAATATATTTATAAAATAATTTGAATTTATATTTAAATATAAGTTAACGCAGGATTTCCCAGAGATTCTTGTAACCAAGTTATTTCGATTCTCCTCCTGAACTTAGTCGAAGGCCCGACTGCCATGGGAGTGTTGGTAACATGTCCTTTTATCTTGTTCAATGAACATCAGTCAACGCCTGATCTCCTCAAGATTATTTTTTACTAATTAGCTTAATTTGTAATTTGAACTTCGGTTAACGCATGATTATGGGAAATTTCACACCGCTTACTAATTTTTCGATGTTTTCTGAACGTGATTCAATATTAGGACAATTATCGGGGTAATATTAAGAACAGTTCAAGGGAAATTTACGATGACTGGTAGAGGGGGGCTTTGGTCAGAGCTTAGTTTTAGAGTAGAGGTGTGTTTGCATTCAGCAGCCTTGATTGGCAGACCTGCTGCAGCGGTGGTTCGTGTTCCAGGGATTTAGAAGACCGTCGTTCCGTCCGGCAGAGCAGCTTTGCTATCAACCATAAGTCCAACTCTCAAAGCTCTTCCTTGAAACTTTAATTTGTCTTTACCTGGTTTTGTATGTGTGAGATTCTTGTTAATGTTTTTTCATTTCTTGGATGAACTTCAGGCAAAACCTGTAATCGGTGAAGGGTCATTTCAGATGCTGTGCCGTTAGCGATAGCTTGACACAGCTCTCTGTCCCTCAAGTCTCCCCAGCCTCCGTTGCCTTGCTTCTTCTTGGAGCTTCGCAAAGTCCCATGAAGAGTCAAAGATTTTGGGAAGAGGTAGGGCTTTAAAGCGGCAAGTTTCGGCAACACTTCGGCGTCTGGAGATCCGTCCGAGCAGCTCGGTGCCGTGGAATGTGTTCCACTGTAACAACATTTTGCATTTGGATCAGTAAAAAATTCTATGACGATTAGTTTATTTTTCACTTTTGTTGAAGGAAATGCTAAACTCAATCAAACTTTGTGCACCACACTCTCTTTGTTGCTCGTTGAATGACTGTCAATTATTTTGAAAATACATTGCTAACTATTGTTTCCTAAAGCAATGCAGTCATCGTTCTCAAAATATTGTCATTAGTACGCACAAATTTTAATATCCCATGCAAGCGATGCCGTAAAACTGCGGAGCTGAACTAAAAAAACGACGATAACATTATTTGAAGCACATTTACCTTCGCACGCACTCACCAAGACTTCAGATGGAAAACACGCGGTATTTTTACAGCGAAAGCTGTGTCTGTGAGCCGCTGGTCGCTGTACATGAGACTTGCTAAGGTCCAGTCCCAGTTGTAGTCGTCATACGAGCAGAAGAATGAGGCCTTGGATCTGATGAGTGCCCAACCGACGTAGTCGAACGCCAGCCCAGTGTTAAATTTTGGACTACCCAGCGTCGCGCGGTAGGCCTGTTACTTAAACAAATTATTATCGATGAGTTAACATTTGTAGAAGCTACAAATTATGAAGAACTTTAAAGTGATACAAATATTGGTGTGCTTCCTTGTTTAGCTTCCTTTTGATTACTGAAAAAATTATACGTCAAAATTACCAGGACCGTTCGAACACTGATTTAAGTTCAGACTAGCGAAAAGCACCCAAGCTCAATTCATATATACATATTTATGTATACATTTGTTTACAAATTGGCACGTGAATAACCCGCATGTGTATTCAATCCAAATACAAAGATACTAAGCGTCACACATCATCCACACTGACAAAGTTTTGGTCATGTTTAAGATTTAGTTTCTCAAGGTTGGCGAGTGAGAGGAAGCGTCCCTCAGAGTTGCCCGCCATCTTCTTCAGGTGGTCGAGGACGTGCAGGAAATCAGGAGCCACGTAGTGGTCGTCCTCTAAGAACAACGCCACGCCGGACCAGCCACGAGTGACTTTCAGCTCTTCAAATACCCTGCGTAGCGACGATAAAAAATATTTCAAATTACCACAAGGAGGCTGGAATCTTGAGTAAATTGGTTTCACCGGACAATCCATGCTATACTTCAAGAGCCACGAATACCCTGGGTCGTTAGGGACAGGATTTTGAACTTAGTACTCAGGAGCTACGGTTTGAAGTCAATTTGTCACGACTTGCAATATCTTACTGTTACCTCCTCGAACTCCCTTAATAGTTCAAATGACATTAATGCAATAATTTTAGAGTATATTTTTTCGTCTTGAGCTGGTAGGGGCATTATTTACGTCTCTTTATATAAGCACCCAAAACCTTTGGAATAAAGTGATTTCAGGTGACTCCATGAGATACTTTAGTTATAAAACAGATAAATTACTCTCAATGACGTACGACGAGTCACATTCAGGTAATCGAACAATTCTGCCTAGAAGATCAGTTCATAAATATGTAATAATTTAAAATTAGCACGTATAATACTAACTCTACATCGAGTCGGGTGAATTCGTCACAACGAACAATCCGCGATCAAATTTAGTGATTCTAGAATGTCCGAGCTAGGAACTTAGGGATCAATCGATTTAACCTCGATAGATGGGACTTATTTCATGCTGGAACAGTTGTTGGAACAGTTTCGTCTCATGTGCAAGCCCCCTAAACACTATAGAGGGCTTGCTTAAAAAAGTTTATTTATGTTAGAGCTCAGGGTTCTAAAGTTTGAAGCCTTGACTTCTGCCACCAAGTAAGTTTCGTATCTGCCCCAATCTTCGAGCATTTTAATTATGACTTGTCCAAGCACAGTGGATATTAGGGTAATAATACTGAATGAGTTGTGCACTGAGATGGCTTATCTGAGCAGATTATAACAATTTGGAAACATGTGTCTCCAATGAGAACGCAGCTTTTATCTGTTGCCGCAGAGTGAAGTTGATGTTGGCACCACAAAGACTTTTTGCTCCCAGATATTTCGTCCTCTAAAGGAAACATCCGGTAACACAAAGTTCAGGTTGTCCATGAGATAAATTCCTCTACTGTTTTAACTAAATTAATTTGTTATGATAGCTTATAATACGAGTATTTTACCAGAACTTGTTCCACCACCAGTGATGTTTGATTTGCGTGTAGCGTGCCTCTCTGAAGTGACCGAAGGTGTCTGGCCAGTGTTCGTTTTGGCAGATCCTGAATCGCAGAAATTTCTGTCTGGGAGTTGTTTTCAACTGATTAATTCTCTGCCATCGTCTTTTTGCAGTCATACTAGGATCACATAGAGTTATAGATATTTTTTTTAATGACTATCAAAAATAAATCGTCTGCTTGCGGTCTCGCAGATTAAACAACAGGAATCGTATTGCTAGTCCGAAAGTCAAACGATGAAAATTCACTTATATAAATATGTGACTATCCTATGATATGCCACCTCTACGAACAATAACATTCACACGAGTTTTCATGCGATTTTTTTAGCGTATATTACCCATCCAATAAGATTTAGAGCAAAGTTAAGAAAACTCGCAGTTTCTATTCGATTTTTTTCTTACAGTATTGAACGCTTGTGGTTCCAGACGCAGTCTCTTTGATCTTGGCCTGGAAATTGTTTTGGATGTAACTGAACGCTGAACGGGAAGAAAATCTGCATTGTACGGAACGCGGTGACGTTTCTGATAATTGCGTTTATCTCTTCATGCCATAGGTCGTGACTGAAGATCACCAAAGACACGTTGATGTGCCTGGCTTCTGAGAGACTGCGGATCAGGAGCTTCAGAGTTGCCACCCGACTGTGGACCTTGAAATAAATAGATAAACTTTTTGAAGTAACAGTGCGAGACAAAATTTGTTCAAGTATGTAATTTCAGCCTAGGTTTAAGGTTTTTTATTTTCAAATTAAGCAAAAATTCACAAATTTATATTGTTTATACCACATTCGTGGATTATAAATTTAAATTTCAGTAAAAGTGCGTATGTTCGAGGATACAGCCACTCATCCGTTGCTTGACAGAAATAATTTCACTTATTCCTACCGATTCATTTGAAATTAACAAAATAAAAAGCACATTTAAAATGTACACACAACATCTTCCGAAATTCTCTGTAATATAACTTCGTAATGACAAACCTGCACTACGATGAGGGTTGAGTTCTGCCCTGGTGGGCCAAATTTCTCTTCGTTATGAATTTTTTGTTCATCGTTGATGACAGAAATTCTTTTTTTAATGAAGTTTATCTGAGATTTATTCAGTGAAACTTCGGAAGAGTCTATTTGGTGAGAAAGCGGAACTGTCCTAGAATTTATTTTGGCTGGTTGTTGCTTTTGACGTGGCTTAAAGAATTTTTTTGTCTTTGGCGGATCCATTGTTTTCGGTGGAATAGAAGCAACAATTTTTTGTGTAGATTCTATCAAAGTTTGTGGAATTTTTAAAAGTTGTGTAACTCGGATGGAAAATTTTGGCGGGTGTAATGATCTTATTATCGTAGATGCAGGTGTTGAACGGATCGGCGAAATGAGTGATAAATTGGATTGCGCGATCATTTTTTGGACCTGTGGCAAATTGTCGTTGTACGGTTCAGAAAAAAAATTGTCCCTAAGTGTGGCTCTGACTTTCGTTCCACTAGTGTCATTTAAGAGCGTTTCATTGTAAGACATCAACCTTTTGAAGATTCTTCTGATATCTACAACAAAAGGACCGATTCTTCCCTCTGCTCTGGCTTTCGCTGACAAGTCATAAACAACTTTTTTCTTACTGGGACCACCTTTCTTTTTCCAATTCAAAGACGGAAGCACAAACTTAGCAAAGATTTCATCTCTGGTTAATTCAGAAGGCTCCTCTTGAGGTTTTCCGGTGATAACGGCCCTTTTGTCGGTTATATGATTTGATTTTTCAGTTACTTTCAATAGTGCCATACCTCGTGCAATTTTTTTCGAAAGTTTCTTGTTTTTCAGTTGATCCTCGAGCGAATTGTTTGCGTTGATACCTTCAGAGGCCTTCATGGAAATAGGTGTGTGACCGTCGCTAGATCGAACTATAGTTCGATTCGTTTCAGCTTTGTGATTTGACGAAGCAGCAAATGAAGACGGCAGCAAAGACGGCACTTGATCAAGTTCATTCCAATTTTTTCGTTTGCTTTTGTCAACAATGTCATTGTAAGGGATTCGTAAACTGAAATAGAAATTCAGAAGTGCACAGACGACAAATATGACTGTGAATGTTTTCCTCCATCCTCGTTTCAGTCTACACTTCATAGTCAATCGAAGACAATTACAAAATTTCAGAAAAGGCTTTCGCATTTCTTGGGCAGTTTCAAAATATGATCACTTTGAAGCTTACTTAAATCATCTGTCCAAAGTTAACGTGGCTGATGATTAAAACTCATGCACACCCCGAGTATATTGTACAAATAATCAAATGTAATTTAACACAAATATACTTTCTGTAGCACCTAGTAATTTACTTTTGATAGAAAATTATGTAAATATTTCGTCTTTCGCTTACTTCTCACTATGGTGCCTGGAAGAAACTAAATAAATAAGGACCAATTCGATTGAAATAATGCTCTGCTTTAATTATTAGGCACCTTCGTGAGAGAAAACATCTTTCCAGGATTAAGTTAATACTGTAACATCACTCTCTAGTTTACGGAGCTTTTTTCTGATATCCTGTAAGAATTTTCCGATATCTATCATTAGAGAATCATATCAGTTTTAGTGAAATGTCTGTTCAAAGTTCTTTTGTGCTTGATTATCACGTGTCAAACGACAGTATTCTGCAGTAGAAATTAATAAATGATTCGCTGCAGTGGGAAGTCTGTTTACTCAAACGTTCTTGTTCCTTGGATACAATTAAAAAAAAGACGACCAACACCTAAGGCTGCACGCAGACAGATCGATGCAGGCAGTGCGAAAAGAAAGTAGTTTTAGCCACCAAATTATTGGTAAAAAAGCTTAACAATGCTGTCACATTTAGCCTCAAACAAAATTTGAGAGGAAGTGTTTACAAATAAATATTTAAATAATGTGTGCATGGCAGTAAATTACGTATAAAATACATCTTATATCAAGATGAGTGGAGAATTATGTAAAAGTTAATCTAAATATTAGGTGTGAACTCCGTAGACTCCGGTAACCATGATATCGAGGCAGAAGTTGTGTGTTCGTCTTCCAATTTTCATTATTTCATGGCTAACATCATTCACAACATTTTTCTTCTGATTAATGCCCGCTTATAAGTTCTTCCAGCCTCTTATTTTGTAGGCCAAAAATGTAGCCGTTAAGCATTAATTTTGTAGTATTTTACGAAATACATTTCTGAGATGCGACTAAATACATATAAGTCAACGAGGATCACTTGACTTTGATTGAATGGTAGTAAATGAGGTTCTTTAATGAAAGTAAAGCCAGTGTTTATGCAAATAATTTTAGGCTGACCGAGCAGTGAAGGTTCAAGATCTAAGCCGCGATAGAATGAACACCGTGCGATGGTTACCAAGGTAGCCTTATTGATTATAGACAAGTCTAACACACAACCTGGATCAAGATTGATGGTATTTGAGAAAGATTTATAGCAAACAAGTTTGCATTATTACGAGGCTTTTAGTTCTAGATGGCTTCAATGGCATAGAGATTGACCAAAAAAATAATTTATTTTAAAACCCAATCTTAAATTATGATCTATGGTAGAAATCAAATTAAATCATAAAACATAGGAAGGTAGAAATATGACACTCTTAGGTACAAATTTTATGTCTAAGAAATATATGGAGAATATATGTTCGACAATTAAAGTTTATTTAAGAACATTATTTTCCAGAGCTCGAGGTCCACCCCAAAAATATTTTGTGTTTGTTATAAGAAACAACTCCTAATAAAATACAGCCACATAGGTGTACAAGTTATTTTTATGAGTGAATAATGATTAATATCATAAAAAAGTTCTTCTAGGGAGCCATTGCCCCATTTGTGACACCATTTGTGCATAATTTTTGACACCATTTATTAATATAATTAAAGTGGCTAACAAGATGTCAAGCGGTCACTAAGGATTGATCAATGTTTGTTTTAGCCACATGATCTAAGATGGAGCAACACTTCCTAAATGATAAAGAGCTCTATAATCGTTCTTATTTTGCTCCTACAGTACTAGAAACGGCTCTGTTCAGTTTCTTTAACGCATAAATGCAAAATATAAACTGGAGAAGAATTTTGGCTGAGCGACTATCACAAAGTTTCGCTGATACTGAGCTTGCCGCCTGCGAGCTGTTATTTTTCTCAGTTTGCCTCACCAACCATAAACATTTTTATGCTGCTAAGCAACAGAAGTGCTCTGTTCATTTGATTGTGATGTTCCGCAGACACTGACAATATTCAGTAAAATTTAAAGAAGAACTTATATGAATTTGTGCATTTGTATAGTTGAAATTACATCCGAAAACTTTCCCCATCTCATCTTAGCTAAATGTTTGACGAATGGATTGGTGACAGTGAAAGATGGAACACACAACTAATCATGTATCCATTTTATTTCCTCGACCCGTGTTATAAGGAATAGCTAAGAGCGGTTCCCAAACGATGCCTACAAAAATAGACCCGTTTGTTAATTTTAGTGTCAATTATCGTTCAATTTTGAACTTCGGGTATAATATGTTCATTGAATGTTACTAAGATAGATAATTTTTTGTTTGAAGGTCACTTTTGTCGCTTACATCTACGAAAATGTCGTCCACACCCCGTTTCTCATTTGTAGTCGTCACTGGTCCTCCTGGTAAGATGATATTGATATATACTCTAACTTCATAATGTAAACCAAAAACTTTGAATTATCACCAAAATAAATTTGAGCAGTTCAGTTGCATTTCTCACTCAGTAAGTACGAGTGAGAAAAATATAAGCGACAGAATTTTAAACAGAAGTTAGTATCTTGATAATGAGACTTTGACTAACATTTTAGGATGTGAAAAGCAAGATAGCTACTAGTTCGGAGGCTCTCAGCTTTGCGTGAATTGGAATAAAAATTGCAGAGTATTTAAGTTAGACTAGATCGAACAAGTTCGGAATTACAATTTTACGATTATGAATTATCTTAAAGCCGGGTTTTTCTTCGTCAGATTTATTGATAACTAGAATAAATTTATTAACCGATTCACCGGTGGATCTACGTTGTTGAGGTGTCGAGTCGAAAGTAATCTGAGAATCCGACATTCCGAACACCCTGCTAAGGCACAACACGCGTGCTCCCTCGACCGTGTCAAGTAACAAACTCCGGAGACACAAAATTCACTACCAATGAATGAGCGTAATATACCGCCAGATAATATTCAAAGAGCACATTCAAGTGTTACCACAAGTGCACTGCATGCACTACATTGCACCTGTAAGTAAATGTTTGCTAGTGGATGACCACCGATGATCCGCTCTTGATTTTCAGTGTACTGATATTCTCTTCGTAACAT
>JALHKN010952779.1:0-11234 GCA_039513755.1 Hyalella sp. 3TK10
ACTATGATCATCGTAAAAAAAATCGAACACTCGAAACCATGCAGAGCTCGAAAAACCCTTTTTACGTGGTTATGAGTTGCGGTGATCATGGTTAAATTAGAACCGGGCTGGAATGATGCCTGATTCGCCAATGATGGGGAATTATTTGTAAGCCTAGTGGTGCTCTGAATTTATGTTTGGTGCTTTTATTTTGTATTCTGTTGTAAAAATGTTGGTGTCTTGCACTTAAATTGAATATCATTTATAAAATTCTACCTAAAAAAACATTGAGTCATGCACGAGTTACAAAATATTTACGAAATGGAAAGTTTGATGGTCATATCGTGAAGAAAATCAATAGAAATTTTTCGTACCAGCGATTACAAGCTAAAAGACTGTGAGTCGACCACTATTCAAATAATTTACGCTGTTGAATCAAAATCAACCTTGAATTAATTCGACTATAATTGTGTGCGTTAACATTAGTTTCACCTGATGATTGAGCCTCGGAATGACGTACCTCATTGTTCGTATGCAATGGTAATGTGCAACATTCAAATAAAACTAAAAAGGCATTTCCATGTTGTTGTAATTCTCTTTTTGTGGCATGGACAAATGATTGTTGACGAAGTGAATCTATTTGTTAACATTTGTAGTTTTAAAAGTTGCCGTACACAAGCTGGGCGCTGCCGTATCGCATTCATGAACACAGCCACAACTTCTTTGGTTGTTTCCATAAACAAAAACGTAGTCGGAGTTGGGTCTGATTACAGCGCGGCTTTTAACAAAATGTGTGATAGAGTTACTGCTCGTGGAGTATCAGCGGCAGGGACAATTAGCCAGCTATCACACCCACATAACAATTTGGGTTAAGGTAATACAAATGGACCAGCAGTCAGGCTCTTATCGAAATGAACTTAACTGCACACTGATACACAGAGCCCAAAATAAGACATAAAAATGTTCACGAATACATTAGAACTTGGAAGCAAATATTATTCCAAATTGGACGTTGTGCGTACGATTACCGTTTCATATTTGCCTTTTTTGCTAAATTTGCAGTAACAGATCTTTCTTTACTCAATCCCGAATTAGATGTAAGCCGATGTACGAATAGCTGGGAAAGGATTAGAATAGCTAATCTGTACGCTCGAAACTTAAGGGGGGAAAGTGAACGGCCCTATTTGTAAAATATTCTAGACTAGCTCGACCATTGATAGGGCTGAGTGGAGAGGTCTGACCAACCGCCCCAATTGGAACTGAGTTCGACGTGGCGTGATTGGATTACCTGGTGGCAGAGCCGAAGCCTCACCTCAATTATAACTATGAAATGACGCTAAGTGAACCGCTTGACCACCGAGGGCGGGATAATGATTGTTTTGAGGCCTTCCTCATTTTTGTGGGAAAATAACAACAAGATCGCAAGGACTGTATGTGTTAATTTATAGTATGGCAGCAGGAAAAATATTTGGTGAAAAGCTAAAAAGTTCATTCACTCTAGAAAAGTGACTCGTACTAGACCGAACAAGACCACCAAAGTGACTTGAACTCAAATAGTCTAGAGTATTGCTCTGAATATAATGAACATATAGCTGCTCGTTTAATAATATGATCTTTGCCTATATGGGTTACTCAGCAAAAAGATATCTATGTGATTTAATCATTGAAATTGCCTCATGATTATTATTGTCCGACGAGACAAATGAACACTATATGTGTTATGGACATCTATTGAAAGCCCAGAAAATCCTGACGTTGCCATTCAGACTAATAAATCACCCGCCGACGGTTGTTTATTTCACATTCCTGCGCGTTTGATGCCACTACCATGACGAATTATTCATTAAAAGTTATGCGAAAAATTAACACAACGCTCCGTTCAATAAATAACATTTTGCAACAAGTTGTCTGGATATTTATTGCTGTAATAACTTATCTGTTCAATATGACGTAATCAGGGTTACAATGTGGTAAAATCGTTTGTTTTTCAAGTCAACATTTAAATAGTGGTATAAATATGAGTTTAACCAAGTGATTAAACATTATTTGATACTTTCGCACACGGTTTCATTTGTTAGATTTAATTTCCATTAAAATAAACCATTTCCAACCTAAAAATAAATCTAGTGATGAAATGAATCAATTGACCTAAAATGAAGCTAATTCATGTTTGTTCAACTCATTTAGCTTGTAGCGTAATCTAGAGCTATGAGCTGATCAAACATGTTGCTTGACATGTAAGGCAATGAATTACTACATTTTACGTCCATTGTTTTCTTCAAGCATCGATTAACAGTTAAACTAGTTAATTGCATGCGATTTTATAATGTGTTTAAGGCTCATTAATCGTTTCATTTCAAAATTGAATGTTTAGCCGCTGAATTCAAAGTTCAATCGATTCATTAATTAAATCCCTTGCTTAAAATGACTATAACTATTTTATTCCACAAAAAATTCGACTGAATGGCCAAATTAAAAGATTATAGATTCATCAAATATTGTCCAGGATGAAGGAGCTCACCTCCTCCCAGGCCCTGTTGACGCCGCCCGTCGTGTCGCGCAGGTTCATGATCTTCAGCTCCACGTCCACGCGGTTGCCGTCAGCGTCGAAGCGCACGGGCGGCCGCTCGCCTTTCTTCTGGTCCGTGTCGTCCAGAAAGTTGGCGTAGTCGATTGTTTGATTGTTCAGGTACCTTCAAGAGAAAAAATTAATGTTTTCCCTACTGGCATATCACTTTTTCTGCTTGATTAATTTCAAGATTAATTTTGGTATATTATGTTGGATTAGAAGACGGATTTGTCTTCACGAGTATAACAGTATTGAAGAGAAAGGAAATTATTGATATGGTAATTTTTTACTTCGAAAGTATTGAAGAAAATTAAAATTCCTATCCCATTGCTTCGACTAAATTATTAATTCCTTTATTGGATTTGGAAATAAACACTGTGCACACCTCTTTTTTATTTCAAATTGATTAGTTTTAAAATATTTGACGATAGAATTTAGAAAAAATTGCTGCAAATCAATTACATGCAAACAACAATGAAAATAAAAAAGATTGCCACTTCAGTGAACGAATTTGCGAAATTATTATAAACTTTACCACAGCAAATGTTTTGTTATGCGTATCAATTGCTTTGCAAAGAAGAAAGATCCATTGCGTTTCGCCTCGCTAGCCGATAAAATCCTTATATTTTGCTTTAGAAAGTTTGATAAAAATTCCATCGTTTAACTTTTTTATGTCGCGCATGAGGACATCAGAGGACGCCTCTCGGCCCCAGATGCAATATTTTCCCTACGACGCGGCCGTCCTGCTTTCTAATATGAAGGCCGGAATAAAGTTCCAACGCCCCAAAAATATCGTTCGGATTCTGAAAGGAGCCGTAGCGAACAAAAATAATCCAGCGATCGTTTTTCATCCTGAAAATGTGGAAGAAATGTGCCACAAAATTGAGCGGCAGAGGGATATGGGACGAGACTTTTGCCATGCAAATGAAGAAGCACCGACCCTGAGCCTTCATAAACAGATGACTTCATTAGAGTACAGCATAAAAATTCCACGTCGCTCTAAGCCATCAATATTGGTGACGACTTACCCACGGTATTTGCGCTGTAATCTAAATTAATAAATAAACTCGTCAATCTATTGAAATGAACACAAATTTCCGTAACCCTTGTTGTCATCACTCCAAAAGAAATCACTAGTTGAACCTTTATTGAAGGTAAAAGAACAATTTTTAACCCTTTTGGAAGGCATGCACAGGGAATAAAACATTTAAAAACCTCTGTTGAAGACATGCAACGGTGAAGGAAATATGCTTGAAGCCCTCTTTATCGTCAATAGAATACAATTTACCCTACTGTCAGCGATCATTGTCTTTGATCATTGTTCGGGGTAGCATCTTAGATGCAGATACAGTCTAGACACAGAGTCAGCAGCCCCGGTGTATTCACCTGAGAGGCGTCTATAAAAGGGCCTGTCTTAAAAGGCGCGTCAGTCATGCTAGGACGATCGATCGTTAAACGCTGCTCCGACGTATACTTGAATGTCGTGACAGGTCCCGTGTTCATCTCGCATTAATACATGAACTTGTTTTGAAGTACTGTATGTTGACTTGACAATAAGATAAGCTAAAGACCTGTGTACTCATTACCCCGTTCTATAACAATAGACGATCAGGCGCCTGAGGAGAACCTATCTCAGATAAATACGTAGTCGAGAACTTAAAGTCGGCACGACCAGAAACAAGTCGTGACCTGACACTACCGCTCAGTTTGAGAGAAAATACTTGAACATCTTTGAAGGTATTTGCAGATGGTGCGAACATGTTTTAACCGGTATTTGAATGTTGAGAGCCGTGAACGTTTTACCAACGAATCAAACAGAGGAAAAGAAGTACACAGTTTAACCCTGCTGCAGAGTTCTACATTGATATGTGATGGTCGTGAGAAAGTCGGAAAGTGTGAAAGTCCCTTTGAAACGATCTTCAGGAGAAAAAAATTGTTCTCGTCGCACTGACAGTCATATTACGATGCGCCGATTTAGATGCTGGTCAAAACCGTGATTTAAAAATAATGGAAGGTCTCAATTTAAAGATAAGGTTCCCGCTGACGTATCGTTCGTTGACCAAAAATACTGAACGAGAATATCTTGAAATAAAGTCAGAGATACATGGAAAGTAACCTCGAATTAAGCAAAAATGCAACGAAAACGCTTGTCTCATTGAAAATTCATTCAAAGTGTAGTGGCGTGCGCCTGCTCTTGTCTTGAGAACATCGAGAGATGCCAACTCAAACTTTCTAGCTGAAAACTCTTGAAAAATTTCGGAGGCGCGTTTGCCTAATCCGCCAAGCTCGGCATGAGAGGCCGGATGAAAACGACAAGAAGACGACGGCAGTTGCAACAGTATATTATGATATGATATAAATTTTATGATATAAATAACATGATACAAATGATATGATATAAATGATATTCATATAAATGATAGTCATATAAATGATGGTCATATAAATGATAGTCATATAAATGATATTGAAGTCACCGCTGCAAAACGTGAAAACTTCAGAGGATGGATTCACATGGCATCCAGGAATAGTATGCGCAATCCACGTTTGGAAAATAATTCAAGGAGAAAACTCAAAGACCGCATCTGAATGAGACTTAATAAATTGTTTTTACAGAAGACATGGGCATTTTTTAATTAAACCGCAATTAAATATTACGTCAAAAGTTAAAGAAGTAAGAAATTAACCAATAGCAGGCGTAATTAAGTCTTAAATTGCATAGGCTGTTTATCCGTTAGCGAAACTCAGCAGACAATCTACAATGGTGTTATCATCACTGGGTGAACGCCGGGAGTTGAAGAAGGACTTGAAAGATGATAAGTTACTTCTTCACCTTGTTCACCTTGTGTTCACCTTCACCACCCAACGAAATTTTCGAGGTTGAAGATGTTGACCAAATTGGCAGTATTTACTCCATTAGAAATTATTTCGGACATCAAAATGCATGTAACTAACTTTATATTGTCAAATTAATTTCATTTTGCTTGAGAATAAAAAGTGTCTAAAGAAAAATGGAAAGAATAACAATAATTTTGAAACTCCCCTGGATAGAGTAAATTCGAGTAACAATTACTGGTTAACAAGAACCTGCCGTATTCTGGGGTTAAGAACGCGTTTCGTTTTTTAAACAACGAGGGACGTTGAAGGCCTCTTATCCGTCCAAATTGTTCGACGTTTCTTGATTAACAGATCCTTGCTGTTTCAGCTCATCTTTTTGGTTTCTGATCTTTTTCTCATGCGTTAAATCTAGCATTGCATAAATGCCGTTGCAAAAATTTGGACGCGTGAGCACGCAGAAGAGTAAAGTTGTTATTCNTTGTTCTAATAAGTTCGTTTCTCTATACAGTGCGGATTCAATAACAAATGTAGCCACAACACAAATGCCAGAGCTCTTGAATTAAATTTCCCAGTAGAATTCAATAGCTTAAATTCGATGCATACACAAGGAAACGACAGTGAAATACACCACGAGTTCCTCGTTCGACGTTAATTTCATTGCATTGCAATCAGAAGACAAGGCAAGAAAGTTGATCAGGAACCAAAATTGCGCACCATGTGCAAATCAAATATTTAAGAAGCCTTGTTAAATTAAGACGAATGTTGAAGAGCAAAAGCCGCTGACATTTTGCATCGTGGTAATAATTTTACTGGATGGTTGCATTATATCATCTCATCAGATTTTTGTAGTACTATTCAAGGAGCAATAAACCGATGATTAATTATGAGTAATTGAGTTTTTTATATCACACGGCAGAGTCTACGCTGTCTTGGAGACATGCATGAGCCCAATTATAAACTCCTAATTATCAAAACATTAGATGAATCTTAGAGCTTGTGTAGATTATTGAATATCGTGTGTACTTAATATTTTAAAGCACATAAATATAAAATAATTCTGCTCAAATTATCAGGGATTTGAATTGTTGATGGACGACAACTTTACAAGTCAAATAAGTAAAAGACTCGATCGTCTAATCAACTATTTGGAAACTGGTTTAATAAGGCGTCCGTGCATGGAAGCAAATAANAAAAAAAAAAAAAAAAAAAAAAGGAATTTATATCAGCTGCGCGCTCAGAAAATCAATCAGTACCGTAAAATTTTGAGTTGCTACTCATTTAGATTCTACCTCACAGCGTCACTTGCTCGATCATATTACGACACAGCATCATACCTAATCATGTTCAATTAAGATCGGATTACTGTTGTAGCTGGCCGAGGTTTGAAGAACCATCGGCCAGTAGCTTCAACACGCATTACCCGACAGCCTATAGGCGGAAGGTTTCTGCCTTTCCGATTGTCTTATTACCCAGCCAGGCAAGAGCGACGGACGTGTCGCTGTGAATGTGCACTTGTGAATTCTGTTTCCCTATGTCCGTGTGTTAGCTAGTTTGTCAGATTGATTACAAGATGGAATATTGTTAATCTTCAAGTATAAATTGTTATGCATAAATGTTTTATTCATATGAACTATATGTCGCTGTATCAATAATTTTTGTACTAATTCGACTTTGTTGTTGATCGCAGATTAAATATTGGGACCTGAAATAGTTGAACCCAGAATATTGGGACCCTAGATGGCTGAATCTTGAATATTTTGACCTTGAATGGTTACGTCCTGAGTGGTTAAGCCAGAATTTACGCTTTCCCTTTACCACGTTTTACTGATTAAATATTGGGACCCGAAATAGTTGAACTCGGAATATTGGGACACTAAATGTTTGAACCCTATCTATCTGGACTTGAATTATTTGGACCTTGAGTGATTACGCCTTGAATTTTTGAGCAAGAAGTTGCACCTTGCGTTACCCAAGGATTGATGTGGACGACAGGGGTCATCGAATAATCAGATGAGCAGAATAGTGACATGATTGTGATATCGAAGAACTGGCGTGGTGAACATTGGTTTACTAACTGAAGTTGTGACCCACGCAAAATTGTGAAATCCTATAAGGTTGGCCGCCGTCGAGTGGACACGAGGCGTCAACCGAAATACCAGTGAACAGACGGACGATATACCCCTGTTCCACGCCTTGGGACCACTGGTGGATCCCACCACGGGACGTACTCGACATAGGTGACCAGCTGGACAATGTGGTATCGCCCCAATCCACGTTAACCGGGGTCAACCCAAGTTACCTTAACCGGTGCCAACTCACTGGCAATAAATTCTGAATATTCATTATTCCCTTTACCAAGTCTACTGATTAAATCTTCTGATCTAACTCGGGGTGACGCTTGCTTATTGGGTCAAGCGCCCAACCCGTCACCCAAGGTACCATCAATTAGATGGTATTATCTTTGGAAGGTTGTTTTGTAAGGTTAGAATTAGGATTGTTGGGGGAAATTTAATTGGGGAAAACTTATTTAAGGTAGGTTACCTTTAGGATTTGTTCCCTGTTTGAGTTCAGGATTGGTTCCCCGTTTGAATTTAGGGTTTGTTCAATGTTCGCTGTTTTTGCAATTATCACGTTATACTGGATGTCGTATTTTTTTCCCGCCCTACCATGTACATTTGGACGGAGCATATGTAGGCTAACTAGGTATTTAATGTAGGCCGGCTTTCCCACTACACTGTGAGACTCAGTGGTTCTGTATTAGTTTCATTGTTCTGAACTCCATTTTTAATTAATTGGTACATGTAGTTCTCGAAAGCAAAACGGAAGAACGTACTTTCATTGATATGCAAAAAATTATTGTGTCCAAGAATTGTTATTAAAATATCTCGGACAACGTTGATGAGCTGTTTAATTATCTGCACAAACTCGCCTTTGGAGTTTGAAACAATGGAAAGTTTTCCATTATGAGGCTTGAATTGAGAGTGACAAAACTTCAACTCCATGAGCTACACAAGTTTGGAGGTACGTTGTTTCGGAGCAGTTGAATTATATCGTAAGATACTACACTCGCCTTTTGGAAGTCTAGCAAACCTAATTAAAGCAAATAATTCATTCAGTGCTGCAGATTTTTGCTCTGATGTATCAACAAATTAAATTAAATGCTACTGGACTGGAAGAAAAATTTTTTTTTTACCACCAGATGGGGCTCGAATCAACGGGCCCGATGTGGTTTAACTTCGATCAACGATCGTAAAGAAAGTTTAGGACCACAGATCTGTGCTCCTCGTATATACTCGGAAGCTAGGTTACAAGAAACTTATACAACTCCGTGATATGGGAGAGGAACAGCATCCAAACCTGGTAAATTTAGAAAGAGCTTAGAGCGGCCAGTTGGTCAATGCGAATTGACGTCCACAAAGACCGGCATGGATGTTCTTCTAGAAAACAGTGATCAGAAATTACTCCATATGAGGGTGACCCTCGAGCAAAAGTTGCTCACTGTTCAAAGTCCAGTTTATTGAACTAGCATGCCAATTGCGTTATTGAGTGGCGGAATTTAATCTAAATAATATTTATTTCTTGAACATAACAAGTCTTTACTCGGACCGGAAAGCTAGATTTTAATTGACATCGTGTTCGTATATAGAGCTTAAACAAAGTTGATAGTATCATCAGCTCGCTTTATTCGTAATCTATTCACAAGATAATTCATTTATAAAGTGATAAAAAAGTCATCCGAAAATTCATCTCGTCATTTCATACACTCATCTTCATATCAATGCGAGTTGATTTTAACCATTACAGTGGGTGCCAAGCCACCTTGTTAATTGACTTTTTTACGATATTTGTATACACGTTCCATTGCATTGACGTTGAAATGATGTAACACACGATGTTGCCTTTAACGGGCGCAACATTCATTTAATTCGACCAATCTTGACAGTGTAAGCGAAATATTTTCAATTTCAAAATGTAAACTAGAAAGAATAGAAGGTTGAGTCTTACATAGAGACGTTACTGTTGTATATTTTTCGAAAATTCCTATCAACAATAAAATCTATGAGTGAAGTTTATTATATAACGATCATGGAAAAGAACAAGATATTCATGAGAGGAACAAATTGCTGCCAAACTGAGTTTAAACTGAAGGAGAGCCTCTCACGAACGTAAATGTCGACGTGAAATAATTACTCCTACTCAAGTACAAGCAGTTATAAGAGGGAAATGCATACTGCAGAACTGGTATGAATGCACACAAACATGATGGACACTTCGTATATCTAGATAATTAAGTGTACGAAACTATACAAATGGGTGCCACGAAGAATAACTATAGCAGCAAAGTTCACACACATATGGAACTATAACTATACATATTATACATATACATACAGCTTAATGAGGGGGGGGCGACATTTTCGCAGAGAGGGCACTAATAATTTTTTTTCGGGAAGTACAATTTTTTGGGGGTTGAAAACATTTATATTAATGTAATGACCTAAGGATTTGCTGGGGGCCTTACTTAATTACCATGGATCCACAGCAGAGAATTCACGCACCTGTAGAAATGTACGCCGCTTTCCCATTTTGCGCCGGCATCGCCCTGACAGGAAATCTCAGGCACGAGGCTGAAGTGAGAGTTGCGCGGGTCTGCCACGAAGCTCTGCACGCCGTAGGCAAACGTCCTGAGCGTCTTCACGATGGCTGCCTGCAGCGCTATGGTATCAGTGTCGAAATGCACCCCTGTGCGAGAGGACAGGACAATGTTTGTAATATGCGAGCTTTGACGTGCGATGGAGCAGAGTTATGAAAGAAGTTGGTGTTATAAGAACTTCAACCTGGGACTATGCTTGGGATAGGCGATGTACCCACGAAGTTTTGGATGAAATGAAGCCAGAGAAGTTTGTGCTGTATACACTTTAATGAAGACAAAGAAGATGGTGTCTTACGTTTCAAAGCGCAACGTCCCTGTTGAGTGGGGCGTTCATCTAATGAATTTATTATTTCAATTACTTTATTGAAAAGGACGTATTTCATACTAAGAGATGCCAAGTGTTGCTGTCTGTAGAGTGAGCTCATGAATGGATAGTAAGAGTATAAGATGAAAGAGTATTTGAATGATTGTTCGCTTGGGCAAAAATTTGGTCTTGAACAGTGGTGCAGATGTGCTTATATGATTGAGATGAACAGTAAGATGTGGCCATGACATTTGTTCAGAGGATAAACAGTTACTTGGATTAAATTATCTACAAGCCAAATATGTATTGCTACAAAACAAAGAGGGTTGCAGTGTCTTCAAACTTGCGTGTAGAAAGTCACATTACTGATTCGCTTCTATAGGTTGACAGGGACGAGTAGAAATAGGGGAAAGGCATGATCTTGTCGTAGCCTTTCTTAGGTCAGATGTTCTTAAAGCTATTCCAATCATCGTTTTCAAAGTCCGTTAACTGGATTTGTAGTTGAAATATTCCGGTCGTCTCTGCCTAACTGCAAGATAATAACGCTCATTTATCGGGAAGCTAGCTCACATGTCGACTGCGTACGGATTTAGAGACGCCTGGGACAAGGACGTTAGCCTTTCATTGACAACAGAATGACAATTCGTCAGCTACTTTTAATCGTGCGTTTAAGTCTCCCCAAAAAACAGTAATAACATTGGATGTCATTAAAATGGGCTACACTCAGAAAATGACTGAGTTAGGTCGACTCACTATAGGGTGTGTCCAGCGCTTGTCCATTTAGCAGTGCACTTGATTAGTGAGCCTTCATAGTCTTCCTAGCTAACTTACGTTACATGACTCACTAGCTTCACAGGGTCACACTTGACCCACGTGAAGAATAATTGAAG
>JALHKN010954304.1:2086-12802 GCA_039513755.1 Hyalella sp. 3TK10
CTTATACACATGGAAAAAAAAAATGCAAATTTATTTATAATAAATACAAATCACTTACTGATGACCCCTTAGCTCCAGAAGATCCACCCCCCATTTTCTGGGGGGCAAAGGCAGGGTTGCCATGGGAGGGGGTGGTGAAAGGAGAAGGGACATTATTGTCACTTCCCACACCTCCAGTGTTGTTCTTACCCCCCATGCTTCCTGGGGTACCTCCTGGGCGGTTTACTCGTTCTGTAGAACAATATATTTTAAACATGTTTCTAATTTATGTGGCGCATCTTAAGGAGCTGTCACCATTTATGTTTGTACATCAATGAATTCTTCCTTTCATTCAAGTAGATAAGTAAGTGGTAACCATTTATTTCTGTTAGCCAGTTTATTTTTACCATTTACCCAAACGACACTTGCCTGGCTTGTCAATAAAACTAATTATTGACAATTGTTACCATCATTGATTAGAATTCAAGAAGTAGTTCAAATGAATTCACCAATTTATCAGGCAGAAATTTGTAATGCAAGATTATATTAACTGGACAGATGGGTGAGCACTTGCACGATTAAGTTCTGGCCTTTGGATTGTTATTGACCAACTTTTCAACCTGGTTTATTTCTCAATAAGTAAATCAAGTACTCTCCAATAAAGGGTTAACCAGGATAAAAAGAATATAGGATTGTTCTTAAACAGGCAAAATGAGGCACAGTCACTATACAATCAGTAATAAAGAAGAAATTCTAAGTTGTTACAATTTTGTTGTACTAAGTTGCCAAGCAAAGTACCAAAATACCATTAAAGTCATTAGTTAGAACATGCAATTGACAAATGCAACAATTTCAAGTCTCCAGGTTATTAATTAGAACAAGCAGTGTACAAATGTGAGTTTCAAGTCTTTAGGATATTTTTGTATTGAATAGAGGGAAGTTTGGAAAAATTCTTGGTGAAATTCATCATAAGTTAGTTGGCAGAAAGAATAGACAATGTGGAGTAATTGATACATATTGCTGCAGAAGACACTAACAGAGTTAAGAATTTTTTGTTTAGGATGCAGGACAAAATGAGACAATTCCCTCAATGAATGTATGGAGCATTGAGAGGTTAAGCCAAATCTGAGCATGCAAAAATATACTGCTAACACAAAAGCAAGTTCGTCAATACTCATCAAACAAGAAATGCAATAAAAAGCCCTACAAAAGGAGGAAGAATTACGGAGAAAAAGAGTGCAACATGCAAATTAAGACTAGTAGATGAGCAAACAAAGCATCAATGCAAATGGATTAAAAAGTAAATCTTTGTACAGCAGCAGGATCTAATAGAGCAAACTGGGATTACTGTCTACATGAATAGGGGATTTACCCTCCAACATAAGAAAATCAATCCACTAATTTGTGTAGTTTAATATGGCATCAACATTCCATGGCAAAACAAAGGTATAGTAGTAAGCACCATTCATGCAAACTTGGGTGGTACAATAGAAGACT
This sequence comes from Hyalella sp. 3TK10, assembly GCA_039513755.1. NCBI lineage: Eukaryota > Metazoa > Arthropoda > Malacostraca > Amphipoda > Hyalellidae > Hyalella > Hyalella sp. 3TK10. Next base: position 3,563 of record JALHKN010954304.1, read on the forward strand.
ACCATTTCAACACAAAGAAATAAGTAGCAATTAGCACATATCTGGATTTCCAGTTTGGGGTGATTAAATAGCAGTATCATGGAAGAATTATCTATAAAGCTACCTGAAGTTTAGTTGCTCTATTGCAGCGCTGTTAGTGGAAGAGAAGAAGAAAACATGATGTTACCTTTACTTTTAGAGGAAGAAGGGGTTGTTGCAGCCGAGGCTGTGGTGACGGTTGTGCTGCTGCTGCCGCTTCCAGTGGAGGAAGATGACACAAGAGAAGAGGAAGAGGAAGAAGAGGAGGTGGTGGAGGAAGAGCTTGGTGCTACACCAAACAGAGAAACATAGAGAATGTAATTGCCGTTAAGATTGTAGGATGGAAAGAAAGTGTTTATAATGTATCCCTATCTCCCAAAGAATACACAGAGAATGTCCTTGTGCCAATCATTCTAATTTTTCCAGTGTTCTTCCATTTCCTAGCATGCCAAGAATGCACACAGAATATAAATTTTGCAATCATTTTGGGGTCTTTTAAATGTTTTCCTAACAAACAAAGAATGCTCTTCCAGATATTGTCATTGGTGGAAACCTCGAGTAGCAGTGGTTTCTTAGCATTCCATCTTAAAATTATGTTAAATCAACACAATTCAAATACAACTTGAATCATTTTAAACAGGTTCAGAGATATACCACCAAAATCAATAAAACCAGAATCAGAAACCGTATGACAGAATCACAAGATGATAAACCAATAAAACCATGTACTCTATTGGAAACAGGCCTCAACAAATTTACAACAAACAAGCTACATAAATCATAATGTGAACTTACTTCAATAAACCACAAACTGAAACTGAGAGAAATAACCATTGTATTCTTATGTATAGCATGAATAGTCATTCTCATTGGTCACTCAGAAATTGAAAAAAATCTTTACACCAATAATAATTTTTACAACAAAATTACATAATAAAAATAATAAATCTAATACAAATACTATTGAGAAATACAAATAATAATTGTGAATAGAAGAGGAGTGTTATATCTATACTTGAAAGTTGTCTAAATTTTAAACATCAAGAAAAAATAACCTCTTTAGATTTTAGAAACTTTTAAAGAACTATTCATGATGGCAGTAATTTTGATCACACAAATTTTTGACCAATCCACACTAATTAGGATAAGAGCTTTGACAGGTTAGAAATGAGACATGACAGACAATTTAATGAAGTTGGAACAGGAATCACTGAATTCACTCCAACAGCTTGATGCTCACAGCACATAATGGTTTCCAGGCTCTTAGAGCATTCCTCAATTGCAAACTTCTGTGCTGAATGCAGTCTGATTAACAAGTTATCCGTTGGCAATTTTTAGTCAAAAAGCTAGTGTTCATATTTTTAATAGTTAGGAGCAAAATGAAAAATTCACTTTTTGGCAAATATCAATCATTGAGTAAGCTTGAACACAAAATGTTTTGTGAAATCAGTTTCACAAGAGTTCATAATATTAAACTGAAGGCAATGAGGCTGATGTTAGGCAAGAGGAACTCACGAGGTGTGCTGGGTGGGGCAGCAATAGCAGATGACAACATAGCTGTCTGACGGTAATTGGCTGGCAAAGCCATAGTGGCCGAGCAGCCTAACTATGGCCTGAGTCTAATTAAGAAGACTGAAGATGCAGTGGCTGCAGCCTTAGATGCGTCTGCAATGTAGAATGTAAGTTTCATTTAATATTAAAATTGGGAGTTGCCATATCCTCTCCAATGGAACCTACAAACATTGTGGTTGTGAATACTGCTTTCAATCATGCAGATCTAGACTTCAGAGTATGGTGATTAAGGGCAGAGATTCTTGGAGAAAAGTTGTAACCCCACAATTCATCTCTGGATGATTTTATTTACAAATAAATAAATTCCAGCAATAGTTTAAATAACTGGAAGGCATAATGGACTGATTTGGAGACAAGGTCTGAATTGAACCAAATTTTGTTTGACACATCCAGCACATTCTAATGTCAATGACAAAAAAATAAGAACCCAAACAATCACCTAAAGAGCACATTAGAGTTCTAAAGCAATATCATGTTGAAATAAACAGTAGATCTATCGCAATATTAGCAAATCTCTGGACTCCCCATCCATGCCAAATTAATAAACATCATGATTGAACAATATATAAATAAAAAGTCCTTCAAACTTATCAAAAATGTTGACTTTTACATCAAGCATTTTAAACTAGCCAAGAATTGTAGTGATCAGGTATAGGTACTCAAGTACTTAGCCAAAATATGTATATCACAATGTAACAATAATGGATGGTTTTAGCAGGAATTTTTGCATTGGAGTCATTCACAAACTTAAGAATCAGTAATTATTAAAGGGGTTTAAATAATTATAGGGATTAATTAAATCATTAATTAAATATTACTGACAATGTTATTAATTACCGTACATAAGAAGTGATGATAATTCAACATTTTCAATAAAATAATTCGGACTATTTGCTTGAACCTAAAGCTCCTCAATAAGATTACACTAAAGAAAAACAGTCATCAACTAGTATAGTGAGTCTTAAATATTTTTTAGAAAAATCTAGGATAGAATTGCTATATTTCTTCATTTAGTGCATTTTTTGATTGCACAACTTTTAGGTACCTATGAGAAGTCCATCACATCTCAGATCTTACCACAACACTAGGTTGAGAACAAGAAGTTTTGGAGCTTCTGCTGTACAACTTCTGATGATGTGTACAAGTTCAAATGAAATTTTACTCTTGCGTTCAAGCACAACTTCACACCCAAATGCTAATTAACTGACTGTAACATTGTTAGGGTTTCAAATTGTCAAGCAATATTATTATTCATAGTCATCATAACACATCTGTCATTTCACATGAGAAGATAAAAAAAATTGATTAAAAAAGAAAAAAGGGGTGGCCACTGGCCATTCAAAATTATTTTATAACAGTTAAAATTCCAATGAATAGGGGTCCTTTGAAGTTAAATGAGATTGCCGGCCAGCCTGTCACACGGTCTGCAGCAATGCCTGTATTATGTCTTAAAATAACTTATGAAGGGTATTATTAATCCATTTTAGCCGGAAATGCATCTTGGTTAATCCAGGCGATGTTTTTAGCCTTAAATACCGCATAGTGGCAAACAAGAGACTTTGTTGTTGATCTCATAAAAATGCTGAAAACATTAAGCTCCTATGAGTACACCAGTCAAGTATCTTGGATTCCATCATTGCCATACATATTATATTGAATAAAATGCTTGAAGCAGATCAGTGATTAAAGAAGAGAACAAAAAATCTCTTGTTTGCCACTATGATTAACACCGATCTTGCAGATGCATTGTACATTCTCTTATGTTAATGATACCCAAGTCACCACCTACAGAATCTCGTTTGAAACAAATTAAATGCTAAACCAATAACTCATTGAAATTAAATGTACACGTAGCACCGTGTTGTCTCAACTCTGGGCTTCCCAGCCAAATCAATTTTAAATGAATTTTTAAAGGTAAAATTGGAAATTTGTGCAACTCATCAAATTACGCACATTTAATATATCACATTTCGAAGTCAATAAAATTCTTGTTCTACAAACTTTACTACTAATAAAGTTTAATGGTCTATTTCATAATGAAACATTTGCAAGCGGTAACGGCGTAAAAGGTTGATTACCAGTACGTTATTTTCATGCATTGATCTACCCCATTATCAGCTGAGAATGCCAATTATAATTTTTTACCATTTCTCATCTGCTATGGCCATACTTCATCATAATCATATTTAGGAGAAGTCTTTTATTGCCATGATAGTTTTTCTAAGGAAAGCATTGGCAAATGTATCGTCAGCTGTCAGTTCTCCAGCTCTCTTCTGTTACAATTACAAAGCAGGGAAGAGTCCTTGACCTTTCCCTGAACAGAGATAACTCCAGGACTAGAAACACCCAAAAGAGAATCAACATGAAAATTAAGAACCAATTCACATTAAATTTTCACTCCAAGAGATGCCTTTCTGAAATGGTAGCAGTGGAAGACAAGTGCTTCTGGCAGGTGCAATCAACCAACCCAACAAAATAATTCTGGCTCCAGTGTGAAATATCCCATCGTTCATTCACGCTTAGCCAATTTTTTCTATGCAAATACAAGCTTTATTACTGATGCAACTGAATTCATTCTTGTTTAATTATTTTTGTTTCACTTCATTTGAGCGTTGTGGCAATATCGTCTCTGTCGTTGCTTCATGTTAACTAACTTAGATTTAGTTTTCCCCACTTGCATTGAAGGCTCGCTCCTGCCCAAATTGTGTCTGCGTCCTATTTGTAAATAAAAAGGATTCAAGAACTATTCATTAACAATTACGCTCTTGTATTGAAAATGGTGTTGGCTGTGCATGCCATGCTGAGTAAACAGTAAAGAAAAATTAGCCTTCTATTCACAACTCTTAGTGATGTTCCACTGCATTCGTGGTTTTATTCAGTGTACGGTTTTTATTGCTGGGCAAATGTCGAACAGTTTTCATGTCCCCAAGCTTGCTGCTATTTAGCATCTTCACCAATGTTCTTGTTGCTTGGATCTCAATATGTATTGATTTGCTCTGTGTATTTATAATGTGATCTTTTCCAAAAAAGAAAGTAAAATGTATGGTTCCAATATGTTGGGCATATTTTATTTGCAATTACTGAATATTGTATTCTACATGGTTTGAATAACTGGAACTCTGGACTTGATAGGATTGAACACTCTCCTTATAGTACAACTGAGTATCCTAGAAAACAGATACATTTCAAATAATTTCAGTCTCTCGTGTGTGGCACTTTGATCAGAACTACATTAAATTAAAAAATTGTGTTTTTTCATGCAATAAATATGCCTAATCAATATTACACACATAAACAGAGGGACTATCAAAAGTACACTGCTGTGAATGCCTTAAGAATTTGAATTCATATTTCTGGACGCAGCTCCTTTGAAACGTTTGGTTGCGGTCTCATCTGCTCCAGTTGATGAGCAGGTTCATTAAATACAAGTTTGGATCATTCAATGGCGTTACATCACGGAATACCTCAGGAACATTTTTGTCCTTTTAATAACTGACCTTTATATCAACCAATGCAATTATATTTTGTTTCCTCTACGGGCCATCGATAAATAAACATATTGTTGATGTGTGATGCTATGTTTATTCTTAGTTGATTCATGATAGTCACCACTGATATTGTAAGTTTCAATATACCCATCAGTGCTACCTAAAACTTGCATCAAATAACATTTGAACTTATTACAGGGGCTTTCCTCTGTTGAGAAGGATGAGGCAACAGCTGCAAGCTTGTCAGCTGTTGAGACTCATTCACCCACTGAAGCCACTATGATGGAGAACAGCAAGATTCACCAGTCATGAAAAAGACATTGACTGAAGTGCAAGAGGCTTCCAGGACATCTACAGCAACGGATCCCTATGAAGATGCTCAAGTTCTTTCTGAAGAAAATGAGAATGCTGCGGATGGAGAATTATTTCCTAGTTCACAAAACCCAAGTGAAGATAGCCCGCTGCAAGTTGTCAATTGAGTCAGCGAGCTGTAGTACCATCTTCAAATGAAATATCAAGCTCCGCAACACCCATAAAGTGGGTTCAATTTTCAAACCTTTGTGAACTTCCTTTACTAGCAAAGTTTTTCTGCACTGAAAAAATATTGCAGAATACAGTGCAGTGTATTCGCAAGGGTTAGGGAAGCCTTTGCCAGGCCATTGGGCCCAAGCCAGAGCAAAATAAAAGCAGTAGCTCTAATAAAAAGTTGACACAATTCTCTCGCACTTATACGTATTAATATTGAAACCACCACAATATATTGATAAATCGAGACCGTAACTTTATGTTGGAAGAGTTTAGTAACTAGATGTACTTCACAAGTGGAGTAGTTGGTGGCCATGTAGATTGTGGGCTCCATACACCAATCTCTATAGTCGATAGTGTTTTTAGTTTCTATCGACTAAACATGACGAATCGAGATCGTAACTTTATGTGAAAATATCATGTTAAGTAGACATATTTTGCAAGTGGCGTGGTTAGAGGCCATGAAGATTATTGACTCCAAGCACCAATCTTTATAGTCAATAGTGTTTTACTTTCTACCAACTACAACCAATGAATCTTATCCTTATTTTCAAGTGAATAGAACATAGTAACTATAGATGCTTTCCAAGTGGAGTAGTTAGTGGCCATGTAGATTGTCGACTCGTAACAAAATCCTTTATAGTTGATAGTGTAGTTACATTATATCAACTACATACGACAAATCAAGATTGAAAGCTTGTGAGAAAAGAACATAGTAACAAGACGTGCATTGGAAGTTGATTAATTAGAGGCCATTAATTGACTCTAAGCACCAACCTTTATAGTCGATAGTGTTTTTACATCCTATTGACAACATATGATAAATCAAGATAGTAACTTTAAATGAAATGAACATAATAATTAGACGTATCTTGCAAGATGAGTTGTTTATGGCAATGTAGATTATGGACTCCATGCGCCAATCTCTAAATTTAATTATCGACAGTAAGTTACAGTAGATTATCGACAGTATTTTACAGTAGATTATCGACAATAAGTTACATTCTATCGACTACATACGATGAATCAAGATAGTAACTTTGTTCCTTGATATCCTGATCACATGACTAATTCAGTGTCTAAATGTTTTTAGATCCTAACAGCATTTACACTAATTACATGAATGATAAAGAGATTAAAAAACTTGTATAAAACGTTTAGTATAAAATTCACGTTTAGGAAGTGAATGGCATCGGCAGACACGGACTTGTACGTTTCAGCTTTCCGGCAATTGCATGGAATCTGAAACAAAGAATAAACATTAGTTACACAGGAAGTTGTTAAAATGTGTTCAAAAAGTTTTCATTTTATTCATAGTCGTTAAACAAGCGACTTCAGATTTTTGTGTATCCGGCAGGTCATTAGATTGGCACAAAATATGGCCGATAGATTTTGCCTAAAGTTGTTAAAATTCCAACAACTCTGGCCATTCAATGAGACCTGGTAAATGTCCAACACTTCAAATAACCATCAATGAAAAGTTAACAACAAATCTCAAGACTTGCCTGTCAAGATACTCCTCAACTGAGATCCATTCCTACTCATGGATCAATAATATTTTAGCTCTGTTGATTTATACTGATTAGGTTGATCATCATTTTATGATAAAAGTCTTGTAAACTTTTCTGCTTGCATCAAGCGCTACCGTCAATGACACATGAGTCGCCACTTTACCGAAGTTGCCGTCTTTCAATAGAAACAATATACCGGTATCTTATACACAGAATTGAATAGAAACTTTCTAGTAACATTTAAAAAGCTTAGACATTTTCTTGTATTGCTCAAACATAACAAAATGTATTTCTGACCGGTATTATATTGTTTTTATTAAAGAGCGGCAAGTTAAGAGCCCGTGTCAAGTTATTGCTCATGTGTCATTGATGGTAGTGTGTACAGCAGTAAGCTCTTGCAACTGCAGGTATATGAAGTTACTGTCTCACAAACTTCCAAGGAGTGATGTTGATGCCACTCTCGACAAAAGCTCTCTTGCTGCCTGCATGTCTAGTCTTCTCAGCTGCGCCATCAGTAACATCACCACTAAAATTCTCCTTACTCAAGATATGCGGTTGAAGTTGTACTGTAATATTGCGGTGCTTGGGTGAAGAAATACAATCATTTTATTCTTCTATTTTTTTGGGAGGTTTTTAAGACAGCAATTGTATGTTTAAAGACCAATTTTAATAGGAAACAATTTAGGATAAATTTTACTTTATGGACATTGTGCTGATTTTTGCAATTTTTTCATAAAACATATTCCTATATGCAGTGTGGAATTGGGAAATCAATCTATATAACCAGGTCGACATGGCATATTTGAACGGAAGATTTGAAATCAGAATGCATCCTCCTACTGCCATTACTGTGTATAGACTGCGTCACTGCGCACCTCTAATGCGCCCGTTCAGCAAGAATCCAAACAAAGACACCACGTGACCAATGCAACCAATGGCATCAGCCCACCAACCACATATCCACCATATTGTGTGCAATAATTTTGACATACAATTTACGCAATATATATATATATCATCCCATATGAAAAAATTTACCCATTATAGTATAAAAAATTAAAAGAATCCTTTTTTGGCAACCAAAGCGCAAATTTCTCTATGGGTGCTGAGAAAATGCTTATATTATTCCAAGTCGGCTTGTCGGCGGTCGACTTGCGTCATGAAAAATTCTGTCTGGTTTTTACTCAATTTTTGAGGAGAATGTACACATTGGATAAAATGTGTCATATGACACAAATGGACTTATTCTAGTAGAAAAAAGTTCAAAGAATCCTTTCATGGAAATCAAAATGCAAAATTCACTATAGGTGTTGAGAAATGCGAAGATAATTTCAGCTGACCATGCCCTTCAAGTTCGACTGAAATCGTTGACCGACTTGGCACAGGGAGCAGGCAGTACTTCAAGTCCATGTTTTTTTTACATTCCCTTTCTATTCAGAGATGGAAAAGTAATTTTCATCACCTATGATTTAGAACACTTATTTTAGTCCTATCTAACAGTCTTTTTCATCTTTATGCACGCTTTAGGTATTAAACATATTTTCTGTCGTTCACTGCACAGATCGATCTTTAGCTTTTTATTTATGAGCTGCGCGAATGTAAACCAGTGAACATATTTACTGCAGTCCCAATCTGACATATTTTCTATAACCATTTTCTGAATGTAGAAAACGTAGTTTATTTAAAAAACTGAATAAAAACTTGTAAACAATGAAATTAAAGTCCACTATCCTGGAAGATTATTGAATGCATAAGTATCATGATTCAATATAGGTACTCAAAATTTTGGTGATTTCATCAATCAAACTGCGTTAATGTAGTACAGGAGTAATACTTACATTTATAAAACAATTCTTACATACCGTAAAACGGGGTGACTTCAACCACTTTAGAATTTTGAAACCACATCAATATTAAACCAGGTAAGTTTGACTTAAGTTTAATAATGACCCCACCTTGGGGGGTGACATCGACCACCCACCTTTCCTACAACTACCGGTACATGAATACCAAGAGGAGGAGAAACCTGCACATACTGGTGAGTAAACCTTAGGTACAGACCTTACATATGCATGTTAAACTTAAGTCAAACTTAGCTGGTTTAATAATGATGTGCTTTCAAAATT
>JALHKN010955464.1:0-15138 GCA_039513755.1 Hyalella sp. 3TK10
ATGTCATGAAAGGGGTTTCTGTTCAGCTATTAGGGCTCAGAGAAGTGAAATGGGTACCGAGAAGGCTACAAATTCGCTCAGAAAATGAGAAAACAGAGATTATTTGAGCTTTCACGACTCAAACGGTTCAAGTGGGTGCTATTAAGTGGGTTACTGATTTATCCAATTTATGGTGTACTTTGCATAAACCCTTTCTTCGATTTATACTTTGAATGAAACTGAGCGAGTCCAATAATTTATTTTAAAAGATCGGGGTAACTTTAAGGAAAGGATTACGATTTTTCGTGATGCTCTAAATATATTTTTCTTATGTGAATCAAATGAAGTAGATACATAGAACATTCTATTACTAGGCAGTTTAATCAAATTTGTCTAGCCGTGAAATACACATCATGGGATTTTGTTTTGTTAGCAAATATGATACACGTTCTCTGTGTTAGCTCTGAGCTAGCAAATATACACGTTCTCTGAACTTTAAAAGTTTTTTGCGCATTAGTAACGAAGTCTATCGACAAAACGTGCAACCCAGATCTTGGAGCGATACCCGACGTGCCCAGTGGAGATGATGCCCGGTGACGCCTTGTTTTTCCACTGCAACCTGCTGCACAGCTCCTCCGAGAACAACTCTGACAAGAGGCGCTATGCCCTCCTTGCTGCGTTTAACAAGAAGCTCAATAATCCAGTTTTGAAGCACCACCACCCATGTTACACGTTTTTGCACAAGGTTAGGGCACCGACAACACCTGATTATGAGTACATAAAAAAAAACATATATACGAGCTGAAAGTATCTCGATGACGTTTATTGTCTGCAATAAAAGTTTATGGAATGAAGCAAATAAATCGTGTCAGATTTTCATTTTACACTGATAAATATTGCAGTATTAGTATTTTTTGCATGAGTGTCATCCAAATTTGATTTGATAACTTGAATTTCTCCAGCTTCCCAACTCGGCTCTGCTGGAATGCAAAAATATCACCGGACTTGAAGGCAAGGACTTTCTGGACCCCAAACGTGACACCTCGTACATTTCAGGCAACAATCTTAAAGTCCACTGATCAAAAAATCAAATATTTCTCATAGCCGGCACTATAAAAATAAAAGGTAATTTTCGTTCAACGTACCAAACATGAGAGGCTTTTAATTGATTATTTTACCTGACAAACCTCGCGTACTGTGACGACATTAATCTAAAGTACCCCATGAAAATAATGTGTTTTTAGTTTCATTGCGCAAACACAAATGCAGGAATTATTACTATTTTTTGAAAATTATTTATTCATCTAAGCGTTTCCGATGGAGAAGCGACCTCACTGAATTGCGAATGGTACTGGGATCAGTACATATACATTCACCGTGTTTTTACATTACTCAGTTATGTGCTGCAGTTTATATCTATATGATTGAGGATTCATACAATTATATCTATCAGAACGGCAGCTTGCCATCGTAAATGTTTGTTTCCAATAACATTATTATGGTCGTGTATTTGTTATTGCTCAAGCTTTGTACCAAGAATTAAACTTTTTTGTTGAAGTTAATTGTTTGAGGATATTGACGCTATTCATATGCCTATAAAACTGGCAGCTACTCTGTATAGCTTATACGTATTTTTTTTGTATTGCACCAATATGGGCGTGATGGAAGGATTCAAAATATTTGTTAAAGCTTCATAAGTATTTCACTCTCCTACATCATAAATCACATTCTTTAATTGAAATACTTGACAAAATAAGTGCTAATTTTGGAGTTGTCAGTGTGTTTTGACTCTTATTTTAAATTTTAAATAGATTCAAGTGTTCCAGCCGTGGGCCACTGAGTAACAAAAAAGGCTCATGCCTCATGGTAAAGGGCTCTTGCTCCTGCTCTTATGCCCGGAAACATTTTTGCACTATGACCAAACCTTTGCTTGTGAATCTTGAATATGCTAAAAAGAAATAGTCAAGAATTTTCCACTCATATATGAAGTTAAAAACTAAACTATCGTGAGCCGGTTATAATTTTTCGCGGTAGTAGGGAACATTATTAGTTAGATCTTTGGTCATGATGATTAAATGAATTTCAAAGTTAGACAGTCGCAAATTCAAAATTTACGCTGATAAACCATAACAGAATTAAACCATGAACTGCAGAACTAGAGTGCGTTTGTTTAGAAGAGACAAACTTTCAGAAGGCAAATCATTTTCAAAACCATCAACTAGTTAAAAAGAAACAAATCCGCCTGCCCACGTCAGCAATTTTGATGAGGAAAATGTTTGATACCTGGCACTCTCTGTGAGCTGCGACAGTGAGCTACGTGAGTCAGACGATTGAACTAGTTTTCAGTTTTCGTGTGTTGATTTTAGTCGTTTCTCTCTATTATGCTCCATGGATTACTGACGAGTAAAGATAACGTGTAACACTGTTGATCGAAATTTCAGTGGAAATGCAATCGCAGGAAAGTTCGATCCATTTTCCGGAAAGTGAAGGGGTAGAAGTGCCTTTTGTGAAACGAGAAAACAGGTGAGTGCTTTAGGATTTTTCGCACTTTATTTTTGAGTGTACGAACATTCAAATGTGAAAATAATAAAAAGTATTAAGTGTGATCTGATGCGTAAGCTTGTGTATTTACAGTTAACCAAGCGTGACAAATGGCTGCATCCCAGTCCGAACCCAGTGACATTCAGAATTCCGAGTAGGTGACAGTGTGTCTACAACGGCAAACACGCAGAACTAATTACGTTATTTTAACTACGTAACTAGTGGTTATTATACAGTGTCTACCTAAGTCATATATGTAAGTTGAAAAGTGCTTTAATGATGCTTGATTATCCGAGTGATTTAATTCATGTTTTTGCCATTTCAATTTTGCATCGAATGATCTGCAATATGCAATGAATATACCGGTACTTCTTCAGCAAGTTCAGCCTAATAATCAATTTGGATTTGGGAGTATGCTGTTGAGGAATTACTGATAACTTCATCCAACTTACCTCAATGACACTGAAGTTGCAACAGCAGTAAATTCACCACCCTACAATGAATTTTATGAGAGTAATTTATCTCATCTCAGGAGATAAATTACTTGATAAGTTGATTCTCCCATCTCACTTAATTAATATGTAATGTCTAGGTAGTAGGTAGTTACATTGGCTTTTGACTAATTTGTCAAAAAAAATTTCAGAACAAAATATAAACACTAATTTTTTGCTGCAGCTTGAACTAACTAACTACCTATGGTACTCAGCGGTAGTTAGATTCTTTGACTTCAAATCTTCTCTAAGTCGATGCTTTTCTGTAACTAGTGTCTTCTGTAGTACCTAACTAGAATTAGTTACAAGTGATAGGTGTCTAAAATTGGCTCTTAATTCTTTTGATCTTATGTGTTAGAATGGTATTTATAATTGTCACATTGTGAAGTTACATAGAAACTTAAGTGCAAAAAGTTTCAGAGAAATCACAAGTTCTGTGATTAATTTCTAGAATTTTTTGTTCAGAGGGTAACTGGGTAAGTAATGATTCTAATGAAACTCAATTCAAAAACTAGCCAGGAAAAATAATTATGTGTTTGCTTTGCATAAATTATATTGGAAATTTGAATTCCCTGTCAATCACTCACAGTGTGAGGTGATTGATCACAATCACTCAAAATCTGAAACCACACTAGGTACTATATATCTGTGGTTTCAGATTCTAGTATCTCTGTTGACAATTTTTGGGAGTAGAATAATCACCTCTAGCAGATCTTGCTAACAATTTTGTAAATACTGCCACTAATTTGAAAAAAAAAAAATGCAAACTGTATTGGAGATTTTGGGTGATTTTGTAGACAATTTTGATCTTCAACCTGGTGACATTGACCATAAATTGTAATCTTGCTGTTATGTAGCTCTGCAGCCAAGCATGCAGCAAGAGGGTTGTCTGTGTTGTGAGTAGTGTCTGATGTTGAGAGTCAACATTTCAAAAAAATATCCTAGATTTTTAAGTTTTTCACATGATACCTACAATGATTTTTTTAATATAATCTCTGAAGTTTTTTTATATTTTTTATGTTAAGTGAATATTTGATGTACAAAGTGTTGATTGAGCATCCACATGATACTGCAAAGCAGGTGGTGGATGGGAAGCAAGATGCAGCTTCCAGCTGGTGTTCAATTGTCATCTGTGGCTGCTCGAGAGTGGCTGCACAACAGGCGTTCAAATTTGAGACCTTGGGCAACCTTTGTCACCACAACCAATTTCAAAGTGAGATTCTTCACCATTTTGCCACTAGTTGGTTTCTATGGCAACTTCTGTTCTTTAAAAACTGTTATAAGTATTGAGTCTGAATTACCATTGGCAACAGGCTATGGAAGAGTGAGAGTTGCATTTTAATTTATTTTTACCATTTATTATGTCTAATATTTCAAGCTTAGCATGTTTGATACAAGCCATTAAACATATGCCCTCCTTTGATAGGCCTTTTGAATAAACCTAACTTCAAACATTTTGAGTAACCATTAACCATTCTCTAAGACAATTTTTACCAAAATTATCGATTCTCCTGGAATGAAATTATACCAACAGAGTAATACCTCACTTCAACAAACCAATTTGTTCCAAGTGCTTGGTCATTAAACGGGATTCTTTTTTTACAAAGACACAATGTAAGAAATGGTCAAGGACACAAGCTGCTGAGTAAAAAACGAACAAACATTCACTTGGTGGGTCTAAATGCATTTAAAGAAATCAAAATGAAATTTTTGCTCCTTTTTCTATTATTTTATATATGTATTTCTTTTATAATTTCTTCATTAATGTGGGAGTTCATTAAGCAGGAGTTGGTTAAGTGAGGTATTACTCTACTGAAAAATATTTAATTGTACAACTAAAAACACCACCATAACATAAATTGGATCCACAGCTGTCCCATTTTGATGCATTTAAATCTGCTGGAATACCAATTATCTAACATTGTATTTGCAGGGACCCCAGACTCTGAAGCGCTGGTCAGTACGCTTGGCTAAGAATGTGGAATACTTCCAGAGCAACTACTTGTTTGTGGCTATTGGGCTCATCATTTATTGCTTGTGAGTAACACTGCTGCATGTTTTGTTTCATGATTACCTTCTGAATAAAATCGTTACAAAATCTCATCAGCATAAAAGTTTCCGTTGGAACAATGATTTTTGGCATCCAATTGCATTTGTCATACATTGCCTATCAACAAAAATTTTATTAGAATATGTTTATGTTGGAAAATCAAGCATTTATTTCCTTTGAAGTACAAATTATTCATAATTTTTCTTCTTGAAACCTAACAAGTAATAAACTGTCATTTATTTTGCATCAGAGTGACTTCTCCTATGCTGCTTCTGGTGCTGGCAAGCATGTGCGGTGCGTGCTACATCGCATCCCTTCGTCAGGCAGAACGGGCCCTAGTGATCGCGGGTCAGACAGTGCCCTTGCCCCACCAGTACGCCACCATCTCGCTGGTCTTCACTCCAATATTCTTCTTTGCGGGGGCTGGTGCGGCGCTCTTCTGGGTCATTGTAGCTAGTTTCATCGTTGTCATGGCACACGCATCCTTTTATTCCATCGAGGCCGTGCTCGGCGACGAGGAAGCTCCCTTTGAAATGCAGATGGATGAGGTTGTTTGCTCATAAGATGTACCTAGTGTTTATACGCCCCATGCGTTACGATTTTTATTTTATTAATGTCAAGTAGAATTAAATTCGGGAGAGGAAGATTAGATGGACCAGGTTTTTTGCTTGTAGGATGTAGTTTGTCTGTGCCAGTGAGTTATAATTTTAATATAAATTTTAAGCAGAATGACGCATTAGGTCAGGAAGATGCTCTTTGAGATCCATTTGAGGTTCATGGGTTTGTTGCCTGTGGTAGATGGCTTGTTGACTACCATGAGTTATCTTTTCTATAAATGTTTAGAAGAATCAATTTTTTTAGATGAAATGAAGTACAAAGTAATGAGGATGTTTGATTTTTGAAAATAGCCTGTTTACGTCCATCAGTAAGCGCTTTTCGTACGCATGTTACAAGAATTCCATGTGACAATGAATTACCAACTATGTGAAAATTTTAACAGAATCAATCTTGTTTTCAACGTAGTTTTCTATCTGACAGGTATAACACTGTCATGGACTGGGGGCGATGGTTCAATTCTTGCCTTGAGGATCAAAACATTGGGATAGGCCTTCGAGATTCATCTATGCAACATGCAAGGCGTTGTATAAAACGCGATTCTCTCTCTGCACCTTTCATCCGACTGAATTCAAGTAATGTTGTATTCGGAACTGAATTTAGGAATGAGTAATATCAAAGTATTAGTAATTATTATAAATTTATTTCTTAGCCCTTTTTTTAATTTTGCTGCGAAGCAACACTTTTTTGTTAAGTTATTAAATTGTTAATATTTTGTTCGAGAGTATTCACTGAGCAGAAACACTCCTGAAGTGGATGGTAATGAGCTCATTCTTGCCTAACAATTTCACTGAAAGTCTTGCTGGGTAACAGTACTTGGAATTTATCACCTCTTCCGCATCTTGTATTATCCAGCTAACGTTTTCACTGCTTTAAGATGTGACGCTACTTCAATACCCATTTCAAAGAATTTATTCGTAAATCGGTGATTTTCTGTAGGTACCTCAAAAGTCTATGCGTGCGTCGTTCTATACTTGTCCGAACTCTAGTTAACATTTTGTACAACCTGGTGTGAAAGATTCAAATTCTGGTGATGTGTGGGAATCTTCTCACCAAATTGGCGTTTTTGGCTGAAAGATTCATGAAAATCGTGCCTGATTAATTCATTCTACTCGTATAACGATCTTCCCTAAATTGAATTCGCGCACTCGGAAACTTTTGGTCCTCCAAGATAAATCAGCTTGCGTTGCTTGTGCTAATTAAGTACGGCGCTATAGGGTAGTTCAATTAATTGGCCATTGCCTCATGAAGGGTAGCTTGATTGCTTCATAATTTCTGCACTGAAGACTAATCGCTACAGACCCTTCAATTTCCTTCAAGCATTGACGGGAGAGCTGATCAACGAACAATTGACAAGCATCTATGTTTTAAGTCGTTCTTGTCGCGAATCTCTTTACAATTGCTCGTGTTCTTTGGGTTAT
The DNA here is from genome assembly GCA_039513755.1 of Hyalella sp. 3TK10. Lineage (NCBI taxonomy): Eukaryota > Metazoa > Arthropoda > Malacostraca > Amphipoda > Hyalellidae > Hyalella > Hyalella sp. 3TK10. The sequence continues at coordinate 7,098 of JALHKN010955464.1, forward strand.
CCTTGTATCACAACAGTGCCTACTTAATATTAACAACTGCTATCGTTTAAATTCGCATGAAGCCTATATTTTATGATCTAGTATTATTCTCAAAGCTTTACTTCTACTTTACGGTGTCGCGGTATCTGCAAATTACATAAACGTTAGATATTTATTTAACTGCTTTTTTGTTCATGTTTAATGTAATATTTAGTAACTGATTCATTAACAACTCAACGTCAAAGTCTTCTGCCTTCTCAATCAAAGTGAGTGTCCTTGATGGGCAGTGAAAAATGCTTGTCGACTGAAATTTTTTTAATGTTCAATTGTTTTTACAGATGAAGGTCGATGGGATTTTCAAAAGATTCGGTCTTTGCGGTGTTTTAACCGATGTGGCATTATAGTGAAGCCAAAGGTGTTGACCAGAACGGGTGTCTCCAAAGTGGTCAATATCGACACCTGGAGGGTGTGACTGTGCATTATTTTTGACCGTGCGTGTCCTGAGGTCGATATTAACTAGAGAATCCATGAAGAGGGCAATGGTCTAGAAAGTTGAGGGACCCCTGAGTAAGAATCGTATTTTTGTACGTAACTTAATTTTATTCATTAATGTGACGCAACTTTTTCCTGCTATAGTTAACAAAAACGAGATTTTTTCCTTTGCATAAGAACCAATAGAATTATTGACCGCATTATAATATCTCTGCACTTATGTCATGAACATTTTAAAATAACCTAACCAAATCTGCTTTTTTTTTATTACCGATTTTTACATTGGAAAACTGATGTTTTTCTTCACCGCCGGTGATTGATCATCATCCGAGTACTCGTTTGTTTTGTTCGTTGGTTTGAAACGTAGCTTCGTATATCATTTGCCTCGACGCTCTTCAGTTCAATAATGCATTTATAATATCAAGACCTTGATTTAATTTGCACTTGAATTTTCATGTTGTAGGAGAAAATCATTGTTCTCCTACCAAAGGGCATTTTCCGTAGCCAAATTACACCTTAAGATAAGAGGATAAAAACGATTCTGAGATTCTGAAAATACAATATAAAAATTGAGGACAAGACAAATGAAAAAAATAAATTTAACAGATTCGAAATGTAATGAAAATTCAAGAAAATATCCTACCTTAAAATTGTATCTACCTGTGAACAGATTTGGATATCAATGTTGGTAATGGAAATTAAATTTAGAAATTCCTAACTAGAACAAATTCGTCATTAAATTAACTTCGTGACCAAATAACTAATTTTGATGCAGACTAATTCGAATGACAATGAAAAATCCTAGGTGAAAATATTGAACGGAAATGTCATGGACTCATGACGCTTCATGACTAAAGTAGCATCGGAAACGGATCATCGAAGACGAATGATGTGCATTTCAGAACGAAAATAATTGATGTTGATGATGTAGATGATGAGGAGCGGGAGTATGTGTGAGGAGCGAGCCGGTAATCAAATTATGAACCCTAAAACATCTAAATGACAATTCTTGAAATAAAACCGAACGGGAGATAAGATGAAAATCAGATTCAGCTAATAATTAATGAAATTGAAGAATTTTCACAATAAAATAATAACATGCTGAAATTTGACATTTCTAACATAAGATGGAAAACATACACATGGTAAAACGATAACATAAATTTGATGAGCAGTTCATCACACAAGGGAAGGCAAATCAGATTCACCACAAACTTACAGATTTAGACAGTAAACTGATGAATTTGGTATCAAATGCAGTAGAATAAGTGAGTAATCAAGGCGGTCTAAAACTAAACATTGCATCGTTGCTTTTAAACAATTGTTAAATGTAACATCATATTGACACATAAAGCAAAAGGTCGAGGCCACACAAATGACATGGAAAGTTGTGATTCACATTTTAGTTCTGTTCAAATTGGACAACACGAAACATCGTTCAACACACGAGACATCGTAAGTAAGAGGAGACATCAATGTGATAATAAGAGCCTGCTGGGAAGCTCGAAGTATTCCTCAACTGATCTCTATATGAACAGCTCAAGCTCTATTCTTCCATCCATAACGCAGGTCACGATAGATTCATGTTTGTACTGTCTCACGAGGAGAATTTAGAAGTGTTACACAGACCTCCAAAAGAGAGAGCATAAGAGAAAGTTATGACAAATTCTACGAAAATCGCATCTTTTGGTAAAAAAATGCAAATGACCACAAATGAAATGAATTCATGGTTTCAAAGACTGATGCAAAATTGTACGCAGGATGAATTAAATTCAAGGATCAACTTAAAACACATCAAAGGCTTGACATTGACATAAATCAAGAGTAGCAGTAAAATAATCTAAAACATTCCCCGTCAACAGCACTCTGAATCGATTATCAATGAGAAAATTGAGAATTTTATCTTAGAATAAAAATGCGGATGCAACATCCAAGTGAGTCGCGAATATTTCACCAGAAAAAGGCGTTTATTGCAAATCAGATTTCCAGTAAAGAAAATTTGGTATCGATCCAGGCTACATGGCTAAATTGCACTCAATTAACTAACATATTAATTGGATTGGAGCATCATATCATATTGGGACAAATGAGAGTAAACATCGGATCTGCATATCCACTACTAGAACTGAAGAAACAAGTGTAAAATTTAGATGAGCTCCATGGAGGAGGATTTGAGCACAATAAAACCTCCTCCCTCACGGTAACACAAACCTCAGCTACCTCTACAGCAACAGCAAACCGTTCCGACAAACGCAAAACAGTACAGTCACAAGTGCAGAGACAAAGTCTTTGAGCGACGAGAGTTACGGCATCTTTAGCGACGAGTTTATTCTGGTACACCCAAAATGATACCAGGGTCACCAGGAAGATCAAATCTCAAGGCGTTCGCGTACATTTTTCTGAACTAAAGTTTAAAATTGTTGCAGTTTGAAATTATTCAAGGCAAGTGTGAAAAAAGTAACATAAAAGATTGAAAGTGGCTTAAAAATTCTCAACAAGTACCTAGTTAATTCGCATAGTAGAGTGACTTGTTTACAACAACGTACGTGCAGCGACACAAAAATAATTGGAGAGAATTGGCTCTAAAACAAACAAACATTAGAACAAAATTGAACGTCAACTTGAGCGTTTCACCGATTCGAAACCGTTTGTTCTATCAGCTTTTTCACGTCGAATGTCGTCAATTGTTTTAACAACGATTCCATGAGAAAAATCATGTGGATTTCTTGATCTACTATGTTCCTGACGAGCAGGTCTTGTTCTTTGGCAGCGATCTTCAGAGGGATTTCTCCAACGGTCGTAATCGTCACTGAAATTTTCAGACGAGAAGCCGTTAGTCAATCTGGAAGAAATTCTCCCAACATAACTCTGCTGNGAAACGAATCTTCTGAGAAGCGTTTTTTCTTGTACCTTCTTTCGGAGGATAATGTATCTTCCGTTGAAATTTTCCTCTTTCTTGTGCTAGAAACGTACGTTGAGGAATATTCTTTAGAATTAACAGAAGTGGGGGACCGTTGCACAGCATCCTGCGCTGTCCCATTACTATGAACATCGTTGTCATAGCCAAGCATTTCTTCATCATGATAGGCATCCATAGGAGCATTATGAAGGGACCCGGACGAGTGCTGAGTATTCAATGTGAGCCGCGGCTTGGCGCCCAGCGTTTCAGCAAGGATGACACTGGCTACGCCACCTTTCCTAATTCTTCGCTCGCGTGGCTGCGTGCTAGAACGGGCATGACGTGTTGAGGTTCCAGCTTCAACATCATTTTCGAATGTGATGCTTCTATCAACCGCCCTAGGTCTGGATACAACGGAAATTTTGTAACGTTCTTGATGATCGACAGGTGCATCATCACAAGAAGCCACCGCACTGCTTGGTGGAGAAGCTTTCTTGGATGAGATGGTAGGGGGCATGATGTGTGTTGCAGGAATATTGAATAGAGCACGATCAGGGCTCTCCGGATTAGGTACATCTTGCACAATATCTTCAACCTCATCAACAAACAGCTGAAATTAAGACAGCAAGTTACAGCATTGAATATCAAAAAACTTTCAGATGTCAATGAGCTTGAAAGTTGGAACGTGTTAGCAAAAATTCCAAAATTAATTATTCATAAATTGTGTACAATTTTTGTAATGTATCACTTTGAAACAGTTCTTACATTCTAAGTGGTATGAGGAAGATAATGCATAAAATTCTCACCTGATGCACTGAACCAAGCCCCGTGTATGAGCTATCGTCATCGTCTTCCAGCACATAGCCGAGCATGTCAGCTTGTTCATTCTGAACTTTCTTGATAAGTTGCAGTTCTTGGATATGCTCTTCGGTGATTGTCTGACGACCAAAGTGTTTCTGGGGTTCTGGTTTCACTTCATCATCATCTGCCTTCAAGTCTGACAGTAAGACAATGACCGCAGGATGCAGAGNCAGCTACAGAGGAAACATTGAGATTAACTATTTTAAAAAAAGGCAAGCAACTGAAACAGGATTGCGCTAAATGAAACAGAAAATTTTGAGGCTAAATAACATATTATGGCATGCACCTGAAAAGGTTATATACAAACAATCGGTACATAAATATAATAGTCCTGCTTTGAAATAGAAGCATAGCCATAAGTGCATAAACGGATCAACTCACAATAAATTAAAATTGAAAGGCATAAATTAGACTTGGGGGCTCAGATACCTGGATTTGTTTCAGGAACAATATGACACAAAATTGGAAATGGGTATGGCATGTAGCTGGCATAAATTGCTAGCAACTGATTCTTTATTAAGTATAGAAATGCATATTATTCTATTATGCATAGAGATGTAAAATTGGAGTTAAATTCATAACATTAACAGAGGATGATATAAAAGTTGTTCTATAAATTTTAGCGCCAATGAAAACTTAAAGAAGCACAGAAAGCACACAAACAAGAGCCGGGTTTGTCAGGCCTCCTCACTTTTTGAACAATTTGCATTTTTCGGAGTAATCAAGTAACTTGGAAACTAAGTATCGAAATATTGTAGTAGTGTTTCCAAGATTTGTGAGATGGCCTTTATAAAAGGTTATTGTTTGTCACCATGAGTCAAAGCCCAATAAGAAATCAAAACTCACAATTCTTTGAATCATCTGCCCGTGATGTTTCCGAGCCCTTGGTATGCAGGTAAGTACAGTTTGCTCTTTTGCAGCCTCCAGGCTGCTGCTCAAAGTAGCATGGAACATTGGTGCGAGTAGCCTGCACAAATATAATAGTTATTGAAACTGCTTTGCTTCTAAATAAGTAAATGAATTTAACACATTTCAAGTAAGAAAACTTATATCTACATAATTGAAGATTTTTCAAATAATTTGGAATTAAAAGAAACTTAAGCGATGCAAAGCCTCCCTTTTAATCTCATGCAGACTCATGTAACTAACGAATACATATATTATCCATTATGAAGTTTCATGGAGTATATATAATTAGAAAAATATTTATTTCAGTAGTTTGTACATATATATTTCATTATTAGAGTAACAATTCAAAAGATCAACCTTTTTTTGGACAAGAAGAACATAACTAAACAGAGAAAGCATAATTTCAGCTTCAACTCAAATCAAAAGAAGATCTGAAAAAAAGGATCACCATAAATTGAAACTTACAGCAATTTCCATATGCCGGAAAGTACAGTGGGGCTTGGTGCAATTTCCAAGCAGCCAGAAGCGGCAGGTAGTTTCACTCTTCAGAGCTGCAGGCTCATGCCTGAATTGACAAGCAGAGCCTCTGTTGCAAGTTGAGTAGTAATAGAAGAAGCAGTCCTGCAGATTTTTCTGTGCCTCTGCACCGAAGGAGATAGGCTTCATCTTGATTTCTGCTGGAAAAAAAAGGTTTTTTTAGCATACATTATTGAAGAAATAGTCAATAAAGTTTAGATGTGAGGTAAATTTATTATTCTTACAAGTACCTACAAACTAAATAGAAACATAGTCCACATGCTACCCTAGCAGCAGAGCATGCATTAAGCACCTGCAAGATTACAAATTGCTGTAAATTAAGTTGGTACCAGGTATTTAAAAATAGTATCCAAAACCACCTAAAATGTACTATAATTTGTTAAGACTGGGCCAGAGACTAGGAAAATTGCAAGTAGATAAATTTCTCATTGATGTTCCTAAAGTTAGGATTAACTAGGGTATATAAGCCTGTTGAGTAGTAACTAACAATAATCAGTATTTATCATAAATCATAGGAACTATAAGTGAATGATTAGAGTTTCAGAGGTCAAAACCAGTGTGAATACCTCAACTTTAGGTATATCCCTGTGTATAACAACCAACTTGACTACTTTACAATTCCTGTTGCGCAGATGATTTATGGTTAGTTTCAACTTAACTATTTAAGAACCGCAAAATTCTATGTACATAATACTTGTGTGAGTTTAGAGCCATGAGATTTGACAACAATAGAAGTCTTTCACACCATAGAGTAAAACATGAGATTTTAATGTTGCCCTTTTTTAGTTCTTCTCTGAGCTGTTTCAAGATTCTATCAAATATCATATGTATGACAATGATAGTATCTAAGGATGTGCCATTTATTGGAATAAGCATTGGCAATAATTTGCACTTTTGGCAGGAATCGGCATCAGCACACAATAAAAATGGCTGATTCTCTGCAGATTAATCATCAAAATTATTGAAGATAATTTATCAATAACTTTGATATTTATTTATGTTGGTTTTGTAACAAACTTTGTTTGATTTGTGTTCCTGTTTAGAACTTAGTTTATCACATTTTATGTTGAACCATGTCTCATAAATGTAATAAAGGTCAGGCAAAAAGTATTGTTTGGCAAAAGCTTACAGTCAATGAAGATGACACAACTAAAGTCACCAGCAGCATATGTGATAGGTAACCTCTTGTAATGAGGTGGCAAAACTGAGAGAACTTAACAATCACCAATATGATATAGCATCTTCAAATTCAACACCAAAAGGAGTTAAAAGGAGAAGAGGAAATGACAGAGAAAGCTCTGAACACTAGCAGAGCACAGAAACACTCCATAGACAGTTTCATTCTTGCTCATAAGCCATAGTCAGGAAGATGCTGTGTGTACGCCAGAGGGATATTTTGGGGCATATGCCAGTACCGTACGTGGCGTACATTCACGACATCATGCCATGAGTGCTGTAGTCAGGAAGATGCGCCGGGTGCGCCCAAATTTTTGCCAACTAATGAAAGAATCGCAGTGAAAATTCACCGTTCTGCGCCAGAAAATTCCGTAAAAACATACATCTTCCTGAGTGTGGCATGAGTGTACGCCAAGTTTCCTATCAAAGTGTATACTGTAAGCAAAGTTTAAATTTTTTGCGTTCTGTGCGCCAAAGGTGTACGCCAATGCAAGTGAACTGGAGCCTCGTGTATGCCAGATTAATTCAAGGAAACCAGCATCTTCATGACTATCTTTCTGTACTTTTATTCAGGCATTGTTATATTAGATAGGTAATGTTATGGCATGTTGAAAGGAGCATAAATTTTTATTAATTTTAGCCTAATTGTTTCTATTCAGTTAAACCTACCACCAATGACACATGAGTTGCCACTGTACTTAAGTTGCCGCCCTCCTATAGAAAGGATATATCTTATAAGCAGAATTGAATAAGAACTATCTACATACCTAGGAACATTTAAAAATTGATATTTTTATGTATTATTCTAACACAACAAAATATATTTCTAACCAGTATTATTAAGTTTTTAATAAAGGGTGGCAAGTTAAGTGCAATGGCAACTCGCGTGTCATTGACACTTTGATGGTTGATAAAAAAAAACCTGAAATTTATATTTTTGAATTTGGTATGCAAATAAAATTAGAAGTAATGTAGAATCAACATTGACAAAAAAATGACAAAACAACAGAATTTGGATCAACAACAATTTTGGAATTGGCACAACAATTTTGACATTGGTAATACACCATAGTCAGGAAGACGCTGGTTTTCGCGGATTAATCCGGCGTACACGAGGCTTCAGTCACTCACGTTGGCGTACACCTTTGGCGTACACAGGGAAAAAAATTGTAAACTTGGCGTACAGTA
>JALHKN010955960.1:0-12949 GCA_039513755.1 Hyalella sp. 3TK10
ACGGAAAGATTAATTTCTTCAGATTCAAATTGGTGTCTATTTCCTCTTAAATGGCGAATACAAAATATTCCAACGTATAAAAAATACTTGTACATGTACAATTCAACTGAGTAATGACTAAAAATCGCGGGAACAGGTTTATAATGTACACATGCAAATGTTGAATAATGGCCATGCATGCATGATGTCCTACATATTTTCTGCAATGATCTTCATAAGCAAGTTTTTTTCTGATCGCCGTTCTGCAAAAAACACACGAACGACTTTTTCTTCACATGCCTCAAAAATCTTTATTACTGCCGGGAAATCGTGTCTCGATCTAAATTGTCTGACAGACTCGAATTCACACGCGCGATGCGATATAAACGGCAGCGATAAAAAGTTAAATCTTTATCATCTACACGACGACTATCGTGGAAATTGAACTTTTAAGAGTTTGAGATTAGGTTTCTATTTTCAACAAGTCTAAATTATTATCTGCATTACTTATCGTGTGATCAAGCGGCACAATAAACATGAGCCAATCGACTCAAATTTTAACTAACGTTCAAACAATCTCGACTATTAAACGTACTTCAGAACTAACTTCACTACAAATAAAATACCCTCAAATGTAAATTATCGGAAAAAATCTGCCGGGGCTTATAGCGCTATAAAACTTAGTGTTCTCATCAATCATGTTCCTTTCGCGAACGTAGAAGATGCTTTGTTTCATCACTCGTTGTGCCCTCCCTTAAAACCTGCACGAAGATCAAAGTCATAAATTGTCTTTAGCAAATTTTCGAAGGGTTCCTTCCCCCAATGACAAACTTAAATCCTTCGCTTCTTTCATGTTAATGAACAGGTCCACTTCACATCGGTAATAATATCATAAATACCACTGAGCAATCCGTAGCAATCTTGAAGCAGTGTTATAGAATACAAGTGTGATTAACTAAATCTAGTTAACTAAGTCCTTCCTTAATTTATCAATAATTGTTAAGTTCGGTTAATTTTAGCATTCATTTATATTAATACTATTCAGAGGAGAGAATCAAAATGCAGTCGGTTAGCCAATGTTACAAAAATATTTTATTTAGTTCAAACTGGAAAGTTCGAAGAAAAATTCATTTCTGAGTCTCTTCAGAACGTCAAAGAAGTCGAACGTCTCCTATATCAGTTCGATCGAGGAGCGTCCCGATCTGCTCCCTCTAACAGTAAACAGACCATGAATATTTCTATAAGAGCCCCTTATGATAACGATGGAATTAATGGGCCGTGCAGCGCATAAAACATCTCATAGACTTTAAAGTCGCTCACCAAACCTCGTAGGACACAGAAGAAAGTTCACATCTTCTGCACACTTTCTGAGCTGGCATCCTCCTGTTTCAATTGTATGAGGAAGTCTGTGGTTAGTTTTTATGAGACGTCATACGCGGTTAAGAATCATTTTTTGGTTCATTCATATGCAAGTTTTCGGAAAATCGAATGAAATTGATTCTTTTTCATACTGACAAGCGTGTGCTGACCTAAAATTTCCTCTATAATCGACTGACTAAGCTTCCGTGTGTGTGGTTCTATAATACTTTTCAAATAATAATCGAGAACCTTATGAATCGCGACAGGTAATAGATTTAAGCCGGAAAATAATATAACTAGGACGTTCTATACACAATAGAGTCAAATCATACCCTGGTGCTTCCTCTATTTGATTTTACGGAGATAAAGTTACGTATACACGGTTAAAAAACCTGATAGAAATAGCCATGCGTGTGTTAATATTTGACTTTATGCAAGACATCTTGCAGAGTGGGATTAATAAAATTGCTCCCTCATGTAGATGCCAATATTATTCTAGAAATCCTCCATCTAAGTGTAGGCTTATTATTTTGAATGTCAGAAGAACATGAGCGTGGAGGTAAATTTTCAGATTATAAATTCATGATCCCCTTTTTGCTCCTAATTTATTTCGGAAAAAGCTCTCAACGTCGTTGTCAACAGTTGATGAATCGACGTGTGTATATGAGTACTTATTATAGCCCTAATCTCAATCGGAAGTGGATCCTAAATAATTCCCTAAAGTGTCTCTACTTGTCATAATTTCCTAGCTGATTTTCTAAGCGGGTCATAAATGATTTAATGAAGGGCCTCATGCAAATTTGATTTTAAAATATTTGTATCAATTTTTCGAAGCAGTCTTACGCTAAAAATGTTCGTCTGTCGATTCGTTTGGAAGAAGAGCAATTCACTTTCCATCGGGAGAAATCTGCAGCTTTTACTTTCACCAGGAGTTGAGGCAGAGAGTGAACTGCAAATAAAATTTATAATATTACTAAGGCATTGCCACTAGAGCATTATTTTGTAAAATTCCAGGGATGATTCCATCACCCTTCAAGAAAAGTAATTTACAGACAGTTTTCTTTATTTTACATTATAAATCTGTATTATGAACTGAACTGGAAAAATTATCCCCCAAAATTAGTAAGACGTATATGTAAGCCGAGGTCATGGTTTAATTTCAGGGAAATTAAGGTATAGAAACGTTGAGTAGAAAATTTAAGATTTTTAAATAATTAATTCTTTTGAATATTCTCTCTCAACTCCCGCGCATCAATGTGTTCGAAGTTTTTTACATCGTTTATTGTGCAATCAAGTCACTCTCGACTTGCACAAAGTCAATGGAAATTGCTTCAAGGCGACCCCTTTGTTTGATTAGTTGCTCTTCATGAAGTTTGAATTAAATTTTATAGCCGTTCGAAAAGCACGGCCAATTGAATGCCAAGATACTTTCGAATCGAGGAGTTTTCACATTGCACTTTTGAATTTAGATCATCGTTGCGTGGTTGTTGCGCTCTAATCGGGCATTAATCTCTCATTGTTAGTTCACGTATCTAGTCTAAGAATATGCTTTAAATAATGAAAATATTGCTGTAAATTCAAGTCCCGTTTTTATTTCTGAGCCGATAGAAAAAAATTCGTTCGAGACCCAAGAGTTTGGATTATACGTTTATTGAAAATATCACCGGAGGTTTGAACCGAGTCACTGCGTTTATCGGAAATGTTGTAGCAGGTTCCAGTCTGTTTGTGACACGGGTGTATCAGGCTGTGTTGTTTAACAAATTAGACAACCTTATATATTGGCCAACACAGTAAGTCCTTCTTATTTTTCCATCTCAGAACTTTTAGGCATCATATTTAAGAACATTTGTGTTCAAATAAAAATGTTTGATCGAAATAATTTTGACCTTGTACACAGAAACGAAACAATTCCAAAACAATATGCATTTGATGATGAAGTAATAATTTAAACTTTCAATCTATCCCTTTTCAGAAAAAAGCCTTGTATAATTTACTAAGAAACAGGTTATTTGCAAAGTTCATGCTGATTTTTCTGGACCACTCTCTCTCTGAGTAATTAACTGAATATTAGATTGTACCCTTATAATATACACTAAATTTTGCAATACACTGTCTTCATACTTTATTTCAAACAATATTCGGACAGTGTAACCCACACAAGAATGCGTTAATATTCTTCCTGGTAAATAAAACTAAAGTTCTATTGAGCAAATACTTAAAAACCGTTCGTCTTACGCCTTGTAGAACCATTGATTTCGGATTTAATTTATCGTCAAGGAAAAGCAAAAGAAACTCATACAAGCGATGCAACCTTTATTGTTCGGCCGTAGAAAGAAGATTCAAACGTAGGGTTTAACGATTTCAAAGCAGTAGTTGAACCAACTGAAGAAATTTAACAGACATGAATTTAGGCAAGAAATGTAAATGTTGAAAAAATTCGTATTACAATGTTAGAAGATTGAAGAACGAGCCACGGATACAATTTATATGCATGTCTCTCTCTTTTTTTCCCATCTCACCTGTTCAATCACAGTTTATTAAATACACACTATAAAAGTTCGAAAATTATACGCCACAAGCCACCAGCGGAAGAAGAATGGCAGTTGTCCCAAATGACGGACAGATTCTTATCTGGAGACATATGATAACAGTAATGTTTATTTCTATCAAGGAATTGTGTCGAGTTATTTCGCAGTATGTGACAATCGCAAAGTAAATACATCAATTAACAGCAAGCGTATCAATTTGTCTTCCTTAAAGGCACTATAGGAATATCTATCGTTAAAGTGAGGGTTTGAAATAATAATAATTAATAATTAAAGAGTGGACTCAGAGGCTCAAACATGCAATTTTAAATAAACTTAATGAGAACAAAAGATCACAAACTCCAAATAAGATAAATAATAGCAAGTGACATCGAAACGGAGACATAATTGAGGCCCGCTCGGTGGCACGAGTGAAATAATTCTCTTCGCCGTCAACGAACGCCTGCCGATCTCAGCCTGAACAAGAGACTGCAGGAGAGCGCCAGACCAAATGTTTTAATTTAACTGCTGATTTTTCGAGGATTGGATTCTCTCTTAAAATTTGTAAATCGTAATCGATATCTCATTGGAATCGACAATTATTCCAATTCCGTATTTCCGTCCTTCCAGTTTTTAAAATCTTAACGATAATTTTATGATATTGCCTACCAGACCAGAAAATATATATTGGTTAATAATCGTCAATCATGGTTTCGAATCTCAGGCAGAATTTGTTGAGCCCTTTGAGGAAGAGCTTCAAGATTTCTAGGGATGTTTCGCCAACAAAATGAGCCTCCAATTCACGACTTCCTTAAATCTTGCCAATAAATTCTACAACTTGGGTTCTGCTAACGCATCTATCACAAAGCTCAACATGTAATGAATCGAAGTGAGGTTGTGGCAAAGTTTAAAACTATTTTCAACATTTCAAATATTATCATAGAGAATAAAAAGAAAATATTCAGTACACATTAAAGGTTTTGGGCAAACCTCGATTTGTCTCATTACCGTTTCAGGAAACAAAAAACACAAAATGAATTTCCCTGGAAAATTTGTTAGTTTTTCAATGTGGAAATTGATAGTACGAGAAGTTAAATTCTAATCTGAAGCGAGAGAAAAAATCAGTAAGTCAAGTGTAGGTTATCTTTAAATAATTTAACAAGATTTTATCCGACGTAGGAAAGTTTTCGATAGGAAAACTGAACATTATTCTCCTCATAAAAAGTTGATTAAAAAACAAAAGAGACGTTTGCTTCTTGAAATTTACTTAATAATTTTATGAAGGAATCGCTTGTTTGCGATTGGAAAAATCTTGAATTATTTATAACATTGGAAAGTTTGAGGTAGGTGTTCTTTGCAGTGAATATCGAAACAATTAGCGTTATTTCTGAAGTAACATTTTCTTTCACATTTTTACGAACAAAAAGGCATGTTAATGACCCATTACTAGACTCTTTCCCTAGACTCGTTTTACTGCTTGGAAGTCTTACTCTACGACTCAGGACATACATCAAAATATGGGTTATATTTTTTGTAACCTCTTAAAATGCCATGTATCATTGTCTTTTCTATCAAAAACATTTATCGATTCGTCTCCTCAAAAATCAGTTTGCTAAAGAAGTTAAAATAAAAAATCTCGGAGTTGTGGAAGTCCTTCGGCCGTTATCTTCTGACGACACGTCGAGGGTCGATCGTAGGACTAGCCAGAAGCGATCGACATACAAAAAAAATGAACACTCCGCGCATCTGGGCCCTTGCCATGAAGAACAATAATTAACGAAACTGATTCTGGAAACCCGATGGAATTCAGTGCAAGTTTGTGGGGAAATGAAACGTCCGATGCTTTTTAAGAGCAATTATTAGCGGGATTGCGTTTAGTTAAAATAGGTAACAATATTACAGATGAATGTTTATTCGTATAGAGAAAAAAACCTCTCAAGTGGCAAGAAACTTATTATTGCCAAGCAAACCAAGATAGTGGGTTGCGACATGTAAATTTGATAACAATTGGCAGCGAGAGCAAAAGACAGTCGATGGTCTCGTATCGATTGATGGTTTCGCCGTGCACGGCTAGAAATACATTCATCTATAACACTATGAGTGGCAAGTAATCGTTAACATAGCCAAGAAAACCGGGGTCTTCGGGCACCGTTATTGAGATTTGATGCAAAAGTCAGCGGAGGCAGACAAAGACAGTCGATGGTATCGCTTCGATGGATAGTCTTCTGCATCCGGGCTGAATATGTCAGATTTCTGCTTGAGTGTGTCGGTACAAGAGCGCTTCCTGTTGTGCTGCCGTGTCCTGGAGAGGGAAGGAGCCTCTGTGTGGGGCAGAAGTGGAGTACCGGAGGTGGAGTGGTGGCGTGCAAGGGAAGAAGATGGAACGAACGAGAAGTGAAGGAGGTGGATCGGGAAGAGTTGCAGCTGCAGCATGGGGAGGAGAGAGGTGGCGAGCAAGTGAATGAAGAAGAGTGCAAGTGGGGTTGAATGACTCGCATTTGAAATAAGTGTTAACGATAATTCAGAACCTTATCGTTAACCGTGAAGCGCAACTTTCAGTGAAATCTTTTCTGCCATCCGTTGGACGCTAAAAGAAATTATCGAAACCAATTGAATAATTACAGAAGGATATCACAAATGCGGGCTTCGAGGTTGAATAGTTCTCACAATAAATGCACGTGGCGGTTATTTCTAGTCAATTGATTGCATTCACCGATAAGGATTCTGAAATCAAGGAAGCGAAATCGACGATTTAGATGAAGTTTGAATGGGAGATACCCTACGACTGCAATCTTTCATTACGAAAGTTTATTAAGGTCGACGAATTCATTTGAAATATTTCTAGATGGAAATGCAAATTCGATCCCACAGATCCAATAGTTGTCCTATTTAATTTGCTCCTTCGTAAGGGCTTCCGCTTTGCAAAAAAGGTGCATTTGAAGATAATTTCTCGCTGCCAATACCAGAAATTAATTTTGCGATCTGCTGGAAAATGGCATTAGAATTGCATTTGGAAGAAACGGGGTTTACAATTGGTCATCGCAGGAGTTGATAAATTTCGCAAGTAAAATAAAAGATAGACGACTGCCGTTTTACGATACGGTTATTGTTTAAATGGTCACAATTGTCCCAGTTAAATAATTTCTGAAAAATACCAATGGTTTTGATATTCTTTGTAAGCCACAATATGACGAATGATCATGTTTCACGCATTGAATTATCTCTCGATTCGGCAGCTAATTAACACCCCAAACTACTAACCAACTGATTTGACAGAAACAAGAAGTTTCCCTGATAAGAAGCATTCCTCCTAGTTATAGATTGAGTGAATGTTAATGCAGAGTACGTTTGTCCATAATTATACGAAGCCCTAACGCTTTCAACTTATACTTCGAAGGGATTCTACTAGTAGCCTATAACCTCAAAATCTTAGTCGCTTAATGGAGATGGTAATTAAAAAGAACACGGTTCAAGTTCTGAAAAGAAGTCATAAACTGATTTAATTCAAAGGCTCGAACATTAGAAGATGAAGAGTAATAAATGTACTCTGAACGAAGAAATGACGTTCTTATATACATCGGACTTTCAGATGAAAATTCTTAGAATACAAGAGTTCAATGACGTTTGTTTGGAGGCAGAAAAGAACTTCTGGCTTGCTCCAGGGTAAACTTGAATTTGAACAAAGGATTCATTTTGGTTTCTCTTCCTTAGTTGGTGAGCTACAAAGAATACCCGGAGCTCCCCCAGCCAAGTGAGAAGNTCGATTGATTTACGAGTATTTTCACTACATAACGTGAATCAATCTGAATAATTGATAGACTCAATTCATACACGAATGATAATTAAATTTTGTCAAAATAAATAACTTTGAATTTTTGTCCATTCAAGAGGCTTGTAAGCCAAGTTAAAGTGTAGGATAAGTTAGCCAAGCTGTTCTGACCCAGTTATTACATATGAAGAGTTAGTAATTTACAGCATTCATGCCGTTAGCAAACCTAAATTCCCATTGTAATTTCAAAGTTGAACTGCTAGTAAAGATAATTTCCGGCCTTTTCATGTCGATCTAATAAATTTGACTGGTTAGATCATAATAAATTAATTCTCAACAAGCAGATGCTGGGATATGATAGAAAAAACGAAAATTTACAACTGAAAGTGAATAAACAGGAAAACGAGAGACGAAGCGAAGCATCCTCTTGAGTCTGCGCCGTACTAATTATGAATCGGACTCTTGCGCAAGCAAGTTAGTTCTTCCTTTACATCACAAGAAATTCGTTCGATTTAATTTATAATTTCCAATACACTCAATGCTCAAAATTGAAGCAAACTAAAAAAAATTTACAGTTTGAATGACATTGATCAGAAATATAATTGGTACCATATAATTAAAAACGAAATTACTTTAATCAAAAAGTTGCATCTATCTAAATTTTTTAATTTAACACGAGGATGTCAAGCTGCCATCTTGATTCTAATGTAATAATTTTTATATAAATCGTGCCTCGTGTGGATCAATCAAACAATTTTTTAATGAATCAAACGACAAATATAGTTTACAACTTCGATTGAACGTTGATCCATTCTGATATTGATCAATTAAGATGCGCGAATAAAAAGCGGAATGAAATTGATTCGATGAATAGATATGGCGTAACACGTTCGCCTATAATCCCAGGCTGTATATCATAACTTATTGCTAGCGGCGTTATCCTTTGATGTTTGATATTTGCTGCTGCCTTCGAAAGCAATACGCGGGAGTGCGCGATAAAGTCGGCAATTGGATTGGATATTGATTTTGAATTAGAACTTGGAACCCTGGAAAATAGCCTTTGAAAATGAGGGAAAATGAAGGATCAGACCGCAGAAATACACGCAGGGGGAACTGAACACAAAGGATCTGCTTCTTTAATGTACTTAAATCCCCTAGAATAAAAAGCTGTCGCCTTGAATAAGGGAGTCCAAGAAGAAGTCGCTGTATAAATACATTTGATCGCCTCAGAGAATCGAGCGGGACCGAGGGGCTTAGAATTCAAAATTGAAGCTTACCATCAATCAGAGAGCGACTCTTACACTTCATATCCATTTTGAATCGTAAAATAGTATGTTAAATCGAGATATGGTTCTTAGAAGCAATAAGATCTTCCATGCAGGGGCAATCCAGGAAGCAGGCACGGAGAAATAAAGGAAGAGAATGGAAAATGGTAGCCAGGAAGGGAAAGTAGATGAGGGAAATAAACACAGGAATGAGATATTGACGCGGGGTTGAAAAATTAATTTGTTGAAAGAAAAATACATGCATGATATGAGAACCAGCATGGGCATGAAAACTCGGTGTTAGGTGCAACTGTGATAAGGTGTGAGCCGATGGATGAAAAATAATGCAGTCAAGCCAAAAACCTGGGGCTGAATAATCAGGACAGAAATTCAAATTTACGCTCAGGAAAGAGAATAGAGTCAAGAAAAAAGCTTGATTAACACCGCAAGGAAATAAAAGTTTTCTCTTTTTATATGCCACACATGCATCTTATCCCTAATTTAAAATGATTGTAAAACTATTGGCGGATGACCATAGGCCATTCAGTGGCCACCGAAATGACTGCTATAATTTGTAACATGAGAGGCTCGTAGATGTTCGCGTGACCCTCATTGATTTTTATTCCATTTCATTTGGCCGCCACCGATGGAAGAGACGCGAGGGGAGTGCGCGCACCGGAGGTTCTTAATCACATTTAATGGAACAACTTCCTCTCCCGGATTTTTTCAAGGGCCTTGATCTCATGATGTTCGTCTGCCATCTGACGCATCAGAATATTTTCTTCGAGAGCTTTTCGCTGGTTTATACAAACAAATATACTCAAACATATCAGCGAGACAATTATGCTTGCTTGTAAAATACCAGAGTGACACGCCCGGGAAAATAAAATAGGATGCATCTTTTCTACCCACAGTTGGGTACGACCTTAAAAATTTTCACATAAATCAGAAAAGGGACAAATTTCAGCGATAAATTCGCAAGAAACATCATTTCGCTTTGAAACTCATACTGTGCAAGTGTATTCAGTGAGGTGCAAGAAGTGATTTTTCGGGTGTATAAATGGAAACGGAAAGTTGATTCTAACAACTTAATATTATAGTTAGGATCAAGAATAACCCCGGTATTTTTGTGAGTTTCGACTTGCTTTCTTGAACAGCACTTTCCAATCCGATCTAATGGTTAACACTTATAACTTCGGTTGATAAGGTTGGCCAACCATACTTCAGCAACATGGGTGCATGCATTCGAAATACGTGGCAATCAATAGACTTAGTTTTTATCGCTTCTTTTCAATAACGAGGTATCATGGAACTGTAGGTTTCGACAATCAATATTTGATACGCTCTACCAGGCCCTTTGACTCAAACTTTACTTGCTCATCCATTAATCAGTCCCAACAATGAGTGTTTCAATATATTGATGAAATTGCTAGCAAGCCTCATCATCGCCTAGCTTCATCACGTAAGCACGGTATTCATTCTGACCTTAATTTGGGAAGCGTCACGGTAGTTATGACACCTTACTTGTATAAAATTGTGGTTCTTGCCTCTCATCGGTTTTACACACATTACACTAATATCAGCAGACAAGTAATCATCAACATCCCTATAGGGTTTTCCTTCATCGAAAATCTACCATCAACTGGCGATAGAAATGCTCATATTTTACCTCTTGCAGGAGAAAGTTCTACTCGTTTGCGTAACCCTTAATAGAATAAATTCATATATGATCACTCGGTTTAACCCTTAGTTAAGCTAATAATTAGATTTCATGACGATTCAAATCTAATCAGAGATCATTGATGCCCCTCGTTGCGCTGTAAGAACTTCCCGCCTCCAAAGCTCTAGTAGTTGTTTTGTTCAAATTGATTTCACCCGAAATCATCTCGAAATTGTATGGTAATTTGTCTTTAATTTTCTGGTAATTTGTAGAAGGAAAAACTTCTTGTCCGTATCCATGTCCAAACACACACAGCCGCTGTTCAATGATCACGCGTGATTCATCTCATTCATATTGTGAAGGCTCTTTGTTAAGGTGTATTGCATAATAATGTAATGCTCCATGTATTGCACTTTATTTATTCAGCAGCATTCTTGATGGTATTATAATTAATATTAACACATATTAAAATAATTAACATTGTAATAACTTCTAGGATCTTCAAAGAACGTACACGCAAAAAGTTTGCTAAGTCCGTAAGTTTGCAACTCGCTTCTGACGGATTGGAAACGTATCAATACAGGAAACAAATTGGGAACCCCTGCCTTCAAGTACCTGATGTCAGTTTTTAATCAGGAATCTGGGAAGTGGAGCTCAGCACAGAAATGGTTCAAACTCTGAGAACTGTTAATTTTTGGTCAAATTCATTAATATTCTGGGAACAAGTTCTAGGATAAACTACTCATACTGCAAACATTCCTGATTGTTCTCGACAAGATCATTTAAGTGATTTCTAAATTTCCAGGATTCACCCATAATTTCTTCCTTTTTCCGACTGAGCTTGGTGCATTGATCTCATCTCTGAAGAACGCGAGACCTTCTCGTCCGTAATTTGCGGCGTGCATTGTGCGCCGTAATGCGTCCATATATACAACCGTTGACACCAGAATGCGATCCCATGAAATTGCGTTCATTCCGGTCTCGCTAAACAACATCTCTTTCTGGAATGTTCAAAATAGGAAATAAAATAAATGGATGTACCACACAAGATTTGATCAAGGAACATCCATGACGTACAAATTTTTGCCTAATTTCGGTTGAATCACCAACTTGCGTTCTCTCGTAAAGACGGTATGAACGCTGTGTGAGTTTATTCCTACGCGGTTCCTTCATAGACCGGATCTAGGAGAGTCGACTGGATGGAAGGAGAGAGGCTCCTCGACTCTGATATGAGACAGAGACCGAGATAACTTGAGGGGAGCTCCCGGCCATTGCCCTAACAGACACGTGTACTGCACGCACTTGCAACAAATGATATCGCAATCTGCCGTATCTTGGAGAGTGGAAGGAACATGATGCAGGAATATACGTCAAGATTAAGAATGAACAAATATGAATGGGTGAATTTACGGGCAAATACACATTGGAGGCTTGTGCTAGCTAAATAATTCACCGGCTAATTGAAGTTCATAGACATTTATTTTTAGCCGAAAATGGCCGGGACGAGTGAAAGCAAATTAATATTTATAATAAATTCCGAAGAATTTTAATACAAACAGAGCTTGGAAAATTAATTAATTTATTTGAAACATTGTTAAGACTGATGCGAGTCTTCAACGATAGAATTCGTAGTATGAACAAAAGACTGAACGTAGTATGAACAAATCAGTCTTTTATCATTTGATTTGTTAATTATCAAGGGAAAGTTATAATTATGAGTACATTTAACCCTAAACGCCCAAATTTTCCACACAGCTTCAAAAAAATCGAAAATATTTTTAAGTATTATATTAGGGACACCCTGTAAATAGTGTTTTTTCAATATGTTACGATTGACAAATGTTAGCCCGTTTATATTAAACAGTAGGCATGTTATCATTCACTGGTGAGATATTCTGGGTTGTATTGATGAATGACATCCCATTGAGTGACAAGCTGAATTACATCCAAAATAACTAACATAATCAGTGAATTGTAGGAAAAACGCGACTGTGATGTTCGCACTCCTCAGCTCATAGTTATTCGCAGTTTTGTAAATTAAAATCTTATCTGATTTTTTTTGTCGCCAAATCAGTTACAGAATCACCAAACATTCCTCACTAAAATCAATGACTACAGAACAAGTATTGCTATTGGCGGCGCCCCTGACTTTGAAGTGACTGTAACTGCTGGCAGAAGAATGCCAAAAATGTAAGGTATTGGAGAGACATTGCATGAATACATGCATTGCATTGACTGCATCCCCCTATAGCCAGCCCGATCGATTTCAGCAGCGATAGAAGTGCCAGTGCAATTCACAAGTCATTCGTTAGAACATCTCTTCCCCCTCTTTTGAATAGGATCATTATTGTGCGCGTCATTCTTTGCTTCCTCGTGAGTTTGAATAAAATTC
>JALHKN010957569.1:0-12708 GCA_039513755.1 Hyalella sp. 3TK10
GTGCGGGAAGGGACACCGGAAGTAGGGGGGCGAGGGGGGACCAGAAGTAGGGGGACGGAAGTGAGGGTAACCTGAAGTGTGTCAATTGGTAGCTAACACACTACTTATGGAAGACTGTAGGATGGGGAAGGGAGAACATTAAGATGTTTTATTGAAGACTTTCGAGTGGATGTGTAGGACAGTAGAATGGGGAGTGTAACCCACTGGGTGGGGGATGTAGAATAGCTAGGCTCGGGCTGGAGGACATTGTGGTTGGAGATAGATATGAGGGATGGAAGACCGTTGGATGATGGATAGAGAGCCGTAGTATGGAGGACCCTAGCATGAACTGATGTAAGTTGACCAGCAAATTGAGGAAAAACTGGGCAATAAATAGCAGAGATATCTGTGGAACTGAACCTAAAGATACAATACCGGATTCAATAAACAAATTAAACAATTAAAGAAACAGAATCAGAGTTAACAGCTGTAGGAAATAAAGGTTAGGGCTTATCTTGCATTCATAATCTAAACAGAGCAGATTGAAGACGTGAAACAGTATTGTGAGTCCCATCAAGTAGCGAAGAGAAATAGATAAGCATCGTAGTTTATCAAGTGTATAGGCATGGGTGATAGAAATAACAGACTTAACCTCAATCGTCTCGAGTGCTGGCAGCACGCTACAAGCTCGGGTGTAAAGAAACGTTCTGTCCCTACACACAATAAAGGATATTTGAGATGTTTTCCATCTTAATTACGCATTGATCATTTTGCAAGGTATTAATATTGATTGTCTTGAATCAAACACTGTCTTTCAACGTAAAATTGTTGATTTAAAAATACCCTCAGAAAATAAAAGAATAAAATGATTGTTTTTCTACGCTCAAGCACCGAGATTGACTCAGTGAAAACAACTTCAACTGCATGTCTCGAGCGATCAATATTTTGGTGGTGATGTTATTGATGGCACGGTTGAGAACACTAGACGCGAAGGCTGCAAGACAGCGGGTGGCGAGAGCGGTGTCGACCTACATCCACAGATGTTAGTGAGCTACTGGCTTTAAACGACTAGCAGTGGCCTCATCGGGTTGCCGCACCACGCACAGTTCAATGCGAGCCAAGAGGTTATACCACTTATACAAAAATAATGAACTTAATTCGTTTGAATCAACACAGCTGAAAATTTATTGATGCGAGATCAGAAATATATCTTTGTTGAAGAGTATCTCGACAGACAAGCCCGTGAGATTTGTCGTTAGGTTAAATTAACTAAGGGTTAACCAATTAAGGTTAAACGTACTTGGTACTCTACAGATTGAAGATAGTGAATTACACCGACTAACGGGCAGCTCCCTTAGTTTGTGATAAATGAACAAAAATTAAGTAATGTTCGTTCCGGGAAGAGATGATAACGGTTTAATAGAAGGAACCCGCTGATGACAAAGAGTGTTGTTTTATATAGGACAAAAACAAATTATACGTTTGATTTGTAAAGCCTATGGTGCCGGTTTGGCATGTGGTCGCTGTTTGTAATATAATATAAATAGCAGCTGACCCCGGCGTTGCTCGGGATTGATAATCCCTTACCTGGCAACCCCCCATTTAACAAAGAACCCCCAGTTAATCCCCGTTTCGAAATTTGATAGAAAAATATTTTTGAATCAAAATTAAATTTCATCTTATTATATTATAGATTTAATTAATTTTTTTTTTAAATTCAACTCCCGTTCTGCAATGCATCAAGATTCCACTACTAAATCTCAAATTTAATATCTTGGTAATATCCCAATATGGTTTAGAAAGTATTGTGGATACGCGCTCGCATAAGCCCTATATATTTCCAAGGCCGGGCTTCAAACAAACAAACAAACACACAACCTATCATTCTAAAATATATAATAGATAACATAAAGGTGGTACATCAGTAAAACTGAGTCAAATAATGTCTAATAATTCGCTTTCATGAATGGCCTACTGGTATGGAATTAAAGACTAATTCGGTTAAAGATTTGAAAGTACACGAAGCGAACATATGAAATAAAGTATCAACCAGCGGCCGTATAATCAGAACAAACTAAATTCCACCAACTTACTGAAATAATGTGCATTGGAGGTATGCTGGTCCAATTTTGGCATCATCAAAACTACCGTAGCTCCGACGTCTCTTCAACGGTAAGATCGAAACACTTTCACTCAACAGTCAATCAGAGGTTAGGGATTTGTTTGCACTCTGTCGCACAGCGTGGAGCCTCAATGTTTTGTAAGTTAAGCAGCGTTTCGAGTTTTCAGTTTAGTCTTGGCATTATCGCCTTAATTTTAGTGACTAAGAACTTTAGGCTTTGATCACAAGTTACTGTGAAAGAAAAGACTTTTCTCGTACAAATTTGACCTACAAAATAGCCTAAGTGGGAGCCTTTACAGTTCGTTTTAGTCCCAAACTATTGCTGCAGAATTAGAATCTCATACTTTCTGCAGTGTGGACATTTCTTATGTGAAATCATTTTTATGATATCCTGGAATGCCTCTGAGTAAATATTGACTTCTCTGCACCACACAACATGTGAGAAATTTTTAAATTTAGGTAGCTTTTGGAGCATTTTTGTTGAACCCTGAAATTCAAAAGATAATATTGGTGAGAATCTAACCCATGAATTTAGATTAGACTGTAGGTGAAGGTTTTGAAATCCATAACTTTTTTTAGATCTTTCATAACTAGAGTGGAGACCATAAATTAAATTATAAACATTGGTCCTTAAATTTCTGCCAGACAGTTTTAAAATGTTTTTTGTTTTTCCGATGTGATTTATTGTTTGGAAAAAAAATTAAATGTGAACTTATATAAATTTATTTAAAACTCATTATCTAACACTAAGTTTCATTTTTGTTCAGGTAATAATATTTATTTGAAGGCCGAGGTGAATGCAGAGGCAGACAGTAAATGGCCTGCATCCTATTTACTGAATCATGTGAGTAATCTTACATTTTTTAAGCTGATTGAGAAATGATGAACATTTTTGTGAACTGAACGGATATCTCAGATGTTTGTTCGTACAATTGTAGATCGATGAACATGAAAATGCTATTAGTTTTGGGAAACAATATAAGCATTTCAGTCTATCATCTATAGGAGTAAAATGGAGCTGAACTTGACTGAAGTTGAGATGTATAAAGCCGAACTTGTTTAGAGTATGACATTTTCTGTTATTTCAGCTATTTCTGCGCAGTGGGAGAGAAGTGGCAGATGAGTCAATCATTGCTGGCGAGCCATGGGTTCAACTTGTAATGACTTTCACCTGCGCAGGACACTTGGTGACAAGCAAATATCCTGCAAAACAGTGAGTTAATAACTCAGTGAATTTGTATTGGCAAGTCTTTCCCAAAATTTAATTGATATATGTGCTCTGGAACTTTGTATATGAATACAATATAATTATTTTATAAAATGTTTAGAATAAGTTTTTTCTTCACTGGAAACTCATAAGTTAAAGTGTTTTTTAAGTTGAGAGTTACAATTGGATGCTTTTTCCGATTAACAAGCCTAATCATTGTAGGTGGGATAGGGTTCACATGACGCACGGGTCTCAGAACGCACTTCCGGTTTCCACACCGCGTTGCCTAGCAACTGTCCGCCCCGCATGGCCGCGCCATGGCAGACGCACAGCTGCCATACTGCGCTGTATAATGTCTGTTCAACCCCAACATCCCCATTCACCCCCTTCATCCCCTTTGTCCTGAGAACCCATCACACCTACTATGAAAGAGTAGCACCAAAACCCATAGATTTTAATGAACAAATTTCCTTATTGTATACGAGTTTTTTATATTATGCATGAGTTTTCGCTGAGTTTTTTAGAGTTCACCTGTTTAAATCACTTGAGAGGGTATTGATTATTGTGATTTATTTTAAATTTATTCATTTTATGTACAATGAATTTTCATATATAGGGATGATTGAACGGATTGACTTGCCTAAAAATGGTTTGCGTCATTCGATTTAGCAAGTTCAAATTCCCGGGCACGAATAGAAAGTGTCGAATTTGCGTTGTAGGCCCAGTTATGTCGATTTGAAGATTAATTATTTGGTAACGAAAATTTTGTATTAACGATTTTATTGCGAAAATCACAATTTTAGGCTGATTTCAACGTTTGTTATATCAAATTGCATTGGCGTGAACTCAAAAATTCATTAATGCTAATGAAATATGAATTCCGATGATAGTTCAGATTTAATTCAATCTTTGGTGTTTTTTTCGGGAGGTCATGCAGGATGGTGGAATTTTTATTCACACAATGAATATGTGTCATTATTTACTTATAAGTTTTAACGTATTACACAGTACTGAATGAAAATTTTTTAGAAATTTATTAGTATTATATAAACCAAAAACAATCAAGGATGTGGAATGATTTCACCTGTATAAATTCAACATCAATGTTAGTAATACGTGTGGTGACGTAATTTTGAAACGATACATAGGAAGATGATTTCACCTGCATAAATTCTACATCACTGTTAATGATATGCGTGGTGACGTAATTTTGAAACGATACAGTGAACGGGGTATACGAGAACAAACACGATGGGACGTGTATTCACCTATACCACAGAAGCGTGCTAACGGACTGACGTCATCGTATAACTCATGTTGGTAGTGACCAATAAGCGTCAAGGATTGGGTTGTGGGTGGAGCTAGTGAATGAATCGACCAATCAGCGTCGAGGATTGGGTTGTGGGCGGAGTCTTAGAAGGATTTTCGCTAACAGGGGCTGGGGCAGGGTGGTGTATTACCAACATGGGACGGCTAGTCCATAACAAGTTGTTAGTATTCGTCCGGTTACTGCAGCGTTACCATCATGTAAGTACAACTTTAGTGGTACGATGGTAGAGTACTCCATTGCATATGCGTGAAATTCACTGTTTGTATAAAGTTTCGTTGTGATTCATTCCATTATTTTATAGTTAGATGATAGAATTGCGTAATTATTGATGCAATTGAGTATTTTTCATACTTTCAGGACGTACTTTGAGGAAGTTTCCCGGTGTGGTCATTGGCGTCTGAAATTTGTGGAGATTGAACTGCGTCATAAGACAGATGAAGTCTCTATTCATTCTCTACTTACCCATCGGCTAGAAGAAATTCTTCGTGCTATTGAAGCTGACATGCCTGGCAAGTCGAAGATTCAGCTCACCTTAGCCCTCAAAGTTGTTAAGCATACAGAAGCCGCGTTTGATTCTAGGGTGTGGTATGTAAATACCAAAAACCTAGATTTAAATCGTGGGGAGAGTATCTATGCACTTTTCAATAGGATTACAAACTATTTAGCGCGAAAATTTAGCGCGAAATTTTGAGGCAAGAATGGAGGAAGTGTGTGGTTATTCCATTCGCCGAATACAAAAACTCACGATACAACTTTCTTCTGCTGGTATATCATCTCAGGCGAGGATAGGTACATATGCCTTACCTTGCCGGATTGCGGGGAGGGATGGCATTGTGAACATAAAACGTGCTTCGGATTGCGTTGAATTATCAAGCATAGCACACTTTGTGATTCAAAAAGACTGTCCCCGGTCACGTCGTGAACGTGAAAATCAATATAGGAGAAGACAGGGGGAATTTTTTGAGTTCCCGAGACTATCTGGTAAAATTGTCATTGAAGATTTGAAAAAAATTTAATTGGTCGCAAAGTTGGAAATAAGAATGTATCAACTTACATCCAGAAGTGCGAAAAAGGTCGATTTATCGATGGTGTATCGTGGATCGGACAGTGCCGGTCCTGATCGAACCATACATCTCCTGCTCTTGGAGAACAAGCACTGTGCATTGATTGTAAATTTCTCTAAATTTATGCACTCGTTCCGTCACAGTTGCCTAAACCGGGATGTAGTGGACTACTGCTCATACTGCATGCAAAGGATACAAATAATAAAACTTGAAGAACATACCGATGTTTGCATGGAAACCGGTGACACTTATGATTATTGAAATGCCTATAGAGGGACAAAAATACAAATTCAATGCATTACATGCTCTCGTGCAACCTCCACTCCTTGCATATTTCGATACGTAGGGAATGCTCGAACCATCTACGGACAAAAACATTAAACATATCCAAAGATTTGAGGTTATTCCTATATATTAATAGATAGAAAGGGCGATGTGGTGTACACACGTATTGTAGATAAGAAATCGCTTGAGTCCGGGGATCTTGCATTGCGTCTCGTTGAGAATTTAATTACTGACCATTACAATTACCTGGCTCAAGTTGTGTTATACGACGATCCTGAACTCACACCGTAGGATGTCGCAAACTATAATAACGAATTAAAATGTTACGTGTGTAATTGTGAATTCAAAGATGGTGATGAAGAATGCGTGAAAGTGAGGCATCATAATCATTATGAAGCAGGAGAAATAGATAAGGAAGGGAATGTGCTTCAAAATAATTACATGGCCGCTCTTTGTGGACGCTGTAACATACGAATAACGGAAAAACGCACGCATATACAGTGCTTCGGACATAATGCGGGGAAATATGACTTTGAATCTGTATTGAAGGGATTTATTGCAGAAAATTTAAATTTGACTAGCATTCTTGCGAAGTCAGGGGAAACATTCTTCTCAATAAAAATGACGTTCAAAGAAAAAACTCAGAAGTTTTGGGTTGTATTCCTTGACTCATTCAACTTCATGTCAACCTCATTAGATTCTCTCGGGAAAAACCTAGCGAGGGGTGTACATGACTTCAAATTACTCGAAACACAGCTCGCTAGATTGTGCTATCCTAATGATGCAATACAACTCTGTACAAAAAAGGGACTTTTTCCCTATGAAAATTTTTCTTTCATTTGTCTGGATCGAATATTGCAGAGAAGGAGTACGATAAAGCACAACAAATGTGGCAAGCTGCAAAATGTGAAACTCTATGGGACTACATGCGGCTCTATTTGACAATGACGTGCTTTTGCTATCTGAAGTCTTTGAAAAATTCAGAGTAACTCTGACAGGTGCATATGGAATCGATCCGGCTCACTTTATATCACTCCCGGGTATTCGATGGCTTGCGCGCTCTATCAAAACAAACGTGAATTCGATCTCATTACAGATGTTGATCTTTCACATAGGCTTGAGCAAAAGGTCAGAGGCGGATTCGTGACTGTCGGTCAGCAGTATACGAAACTAAATTCTATTCATTCAAGTACGTACAACCCTGACGAACCACCGAAGTCGGCAATATTCCTGGACATAAATAGTCTATATGGGCATTGCCTCTCGTCAAAACTTCCCGTTGAAGAAATCCCAGAACTCGAGTCTATCGAAAACTTCGACTTAAGTTCAGATTGTACATGTGACCACACATACCTCGTGTGCGTTGATACATTTGTACCTCCTGAAGTTGCTCGGCGTACGGACGATTCCCCGCTAATGCTACACAAAAAATAAATAACAAACGACAATCTTTCACCATATTCGGAATTGCGTGGAAATTCAAAAAGAAAATCGAATTTAGGTGCACGGTTGGTTGCTAGCCATATTGGCCAGACTGAATATCTTGTGGCTCTAGAACTCTTACAAGTTCTGATGCGACATGGACTTCAGGTAACAAAACTACATAAAGTATATCGATTCAGATAGGAGGCAATATTCGCCGATTATATTGCAAAAAATGCAGCGAATCGGGTTAATGCAGAGAACAAGTTTTAAAAAGACTTGCATAAGTTAATGAGCAATTCCATTCATGGGAAGCTTTTGCACAACCCATGTAACGGTGACGAAGTTGTGAAGTTAATTCTGGATGAAACGTACTTCCAGAGGGAAGCCGCAAATCCTCTGCTAAAACGCTGCTACTCAATTGCCCATGAAAAAGTCATCATGATCAGCAGAGCACCAAGTGTGAAACTATTCCACCCTACGTATGCCGGGTTTTTCATTCCATTAAAAGCTAAAATCGCCGCGTATGAGTTGATCTATGATCAAGAAAGGCCTTCCTATGTGAATGGCATGGAGATTATTTATTCGTATACTGACTATCTTGTTCTCACTGAACTGTTATGATATCGAGAAAGAACTGCGCGAAGAGCCGCTAAACAGTCTTATGGATTTCTCAAACTATCCCGAAGACAATCCTTTGTTTGATGAGTCGAAAAAAGGAGAGCTGGGGCTGTTAAAAAGTGAAACAAATGACCTCTACCCGGAGGAAATAATTTGCCTTCAACCCAAAACCTACTCAATTCTTCTCTCTGGAGGTGAAGTGAAAGCCGCAGCAAAAGGCGTGAATCGACCCATCCAAGGGAAACTAATGCTTGACCAGTATAAGGCTATTTACGAAAGGAAATGGGACGCGCATCATGAAGAAATGTATAATATCATCTCAGAAAATTTTGAACTAAAGACCCGATGTATGAATAAAAAATGTCTGTCCATGCTAGACATTAAGAGATATTGCATCTCAGAAAACAAATCTGTTGCATATGGACACCCTGATGTTGTGACAGCCATACGGAGTGAAGCATGCACTGATCCCGGCAATAAGCGACCACGAGAAGACTATGAACCGCTGGATTTGGACTTGACCGCGAAGTGTCGTATGTCTGTGGAATTAGCTTTTAAATAATCGATGTACTAGGGAAAAAACATGTACCCGGATTAATTTTTAATTGAGGTCATTATATAATTCTAATTTGGTCTAGTGTACCTAATTTATGAATGCTTGTTTGATCAAGATCGATTGTAATTACCTGCAAGCGATTAAGAGTAAAATTATATCCATGAATACTATTTCTCCTTTACTGAAAATAAACTCAAGACCACATCTGAGCATAAAGATAAAAATAACGTGGCAATTGACAAACGAAATTGAACAAAGAGGTTAGGTGTTGGAAGTGAGAATTCAACGTTAGCAATGTGGAATCTAAGTGGCGAAGCAAAAATTACATTAAGTTCACAAAACTGTGGAAACATATATGAGAATGCAACTATGATACAATCATTTGAAATAATTGCCAATAAAATAAATGCTATCTGAATAGATGCCAGCAAAATAAATGCACCAAGAATAAAACCCAACAGATAAACACCTTCGAATGAACGATGAGAAGATAAATGCGAATGAATAAATGCCCATGAAATGAATAGAGATAAATAATTATAGATGAAATAACTTTCCTGAATTTTGATCACCATAAAATACAACTACATAAAATGAATAGAGATAGAATAAATGAATGTAAAAATGAATGTTACGAAAATGAATATGAACAAGGAGATCATGGACAAAAATTGAAACCATCAAAGGGAATAATAATTAAATAAATCCACGAAATAATTAGCAAGCAAATAAATAGCAATTAAAATTGTGGGACAATATAAAAATAAGCTTTTAAGAAGAAACGACAAAAAAAATGACATATTAAATACACAAAATTCATACCTCGTGCTATGAAAAGGAAATTAACAGAGTATGAAAAAAAGTTGTGAGACTGCATGCAGTTAGGTAGCGAAGGCCGCCATTTTGTTTTGGCATAATTGGGTGCTGAGCCCCTACTCTTGCTTGATACTGATGAACAGAAAAGTCTGATCAGTGACAAAGCTTTTGAGATGATTAGTCAGTCTGACTCCGAAGTGGCGATTCGCCCTGTTTCTGATAAAACTGTGAGTGGCTTGAAATACCTAACTATGATACTGATGTTAATACCTTACCTAATAACGATAGAATGTATATTAATCCCGAACGTATTTTAAATTTTAGTTCTGTTAAGAATAATTTTACGAGCAATGAAGGTGAAAATATTAATTCGCCCAAAACGTCTTCAGTCATTTTTAGCGATAATTAATTTTTACCTATATCAGAAAAGTTTTCTTAGATTGGTATCAATACTATATCCGAAAGTACAACCGATTCCTTCAATAGACATTTTTGGCTGTGGTTAGATCAATCTTTGTCCTTCCAATTTGTTGTTTTAAGCGACCTTTCTCCTCCAATTAATTTAATGTAGCCCAAAGAAATATCAGTGACGAATCTCCTTCATCCGTTTTATGTGAAATTCTAGATGTGAGTCAAGCTAGTGATGCTAATGAGAAGTTGACCGTTAAGCGTTTTGTTCATGGTACCAGATTCTGTCACGAAATAGGAGAAGCCTCAGATTTTTTCCTTAGCTAGATAATTTTAAAATGAATAAACGTGTTGCCCGATCATGTGGACCTGTTGAGGAGTACCCTCGCGTACAACCAACCCTTTTTGAGCGAAAGAATAGGATTATAAAATAACACTTATGTAAAATTTATGTGTATAAGAAAAAAAATGTGTGCATTCAATTATTCGAAATAATTTTCTTGATTTTTTTTACTTGAGCGTTCGGTATTTTAACAATGTATTTCGTGTCTCCAACTAGGATTTAATAAAAGTGCATTTTATGTGTACTTGTGTGCAATGTATTTACCGTAGTAAATAAGTTTCACTGCAATTTTCGTAGTTCTTAAGTTAGTGCATGAGATCTTAACTGCGTGTATTATCTCGTGTTTCTAGAGCAAAGTGCAACAGTTATTGCACTTGAAGGGTGGGGGGGGGGGGGAGGAAGCAGCTGCATGTCGCAGTAGCATTCCATTTGTAACATATTTTCTGATTTTGTTATGACAATTTCAATCTAGAGAAATCCATAGGTTAATCTGTGAAGTAGATTCTGAATTTCTCCACCAGTATTCCGGAACCCACAGTGGCAATGTGTATAAACTTCTGGGCAATTGTTTAGAGTTTATTCATATTCTGTTCTTGGATATTCATTGTGTAACTACTTTAGTGCAATAGATCGTTTTATCTATTTCTTGCTTACATAAGTGCTGTGCATATTTTAGCGATAGGGTGATTATTTTTGTCTTATCTTCATTGAATTTCTGTTCTAATATTTCTTTACCAGGAGTTAGAGTGCTGGTCTGAACTAGTCTTAGTCTGAATTCTGAGTAATAGTCTGAATACCAAGCAAGTAGTGTATTAGCACTCATTTCTCGCAAAAGTAGGCCTAACGGTAGGCCTAACGCGCTCCCCATCGTCCTCTCCTCACTTACCCTCACTTTTTTATTTACCCTCAGATTTTACCCTCACATTCGCGCCCTTCTGAATCGGTGACCACCTCTAGTCTGCTAATAGTTCCACAAATTTTGGCCACCTATAAATCGCCGGTAATCTACCCTCCAATTTTCTGCTTCAACCATTTTGTTCCGAGACTACATAGTCTCCTACGAGAGTGAATAATTTTCGTTCCATCTTCTATCGCGATTAAAAATTTTTTTCATGATAATAATTTACAACCTTGCATATAAGTTTATTTTACAGACTCATCATTAGCATTCACATTTACAGATAAGTTTAATAATGGATAAGTTAGGAAAATTTAAAACGCACGGATTATCCACCCATAGGATTTCGTCATGATAGAGGTTTCTCAATATATGTCTCGTATGCTCATATCAGGTAAACCTGCTCTACCTTTTTCCGTTAGGCAATAACCCCATTAAAACATTCTGCTATAGAGTAATCTACGATAGGATATCCTTGAGTTCGAGCTACTAATACAGCTCCATATCTCGCATGCTATCATATAAATATCATGTGTGACCCAGACTAGATTTTACCATTACCTTCATCTTAAAATATTTAATCCTAGTGCCAGGCAATGATCTAAGATACCATATCCTTGAGTTCGAGCTGCTAATGTAGTTCCCTATCACGGTGATCTCGCACAAGGCCAGTCCCGAGCCTTCACGACTATGAGATAAGCCTCTTAAATAGAGAGATCTTTCTATATTTATATTGAGTCCTCCTTGACACCTATCCATAGGCTCTTAACCAATCACAGACCGTTATTTACTCAAAGACCGTTATTTATGCATGTTACACCCTCGTTCACTATATCGATTTCATAACGATATTCTGAATTTTTCTTTTCATGCTAATATATTGCTACTCTATTTTTTCACTGTTATTCTTAGGTAGCACCCACTTTTCTAATATTTTTCATCAACCCAATTTTCGATATTTAAATGTATCCTGTACATTAACAAATTACTATACTTTTATTTTAAATGAATTTTTTTTCATCACCAAATAAATTCATTCATTCTAGCAAGTTATAGAGATCCCACCCTTTTTCATGCAATTAAAATGAATTCGGTTACGAACGTTTTTTCGTTCTCCGTGTCATACTTATGAAGAATGGGCTTCCGTCGCTTCATAATGTTATCCGTAACATGGAGTCTCGAGAAGCAGGTAGTGTTCACTCAATAAACCGGTTCATCCTTATCAAGCTTCTAACTGCTCCTTCGAAATCCGTGGCACACGCGCTTCCCATACCGCCTCCTCCACACGCTGAGTCGATAAAATAGGGAAATTACTCAAAAATTAATACCATAAATTATTAACCAGGGAGATATGTATATGTGAACTTATCTCACATTTACAAATAATGAATCACGTATTAGCTAGTTACGCAAACTATAATTTTATCATAGACTCATGACACAAGATAATTTTCTCGGTTTAGACAGCGCCTTCACGATTACAAGCCATGCGCACATCGCTACGCAGTCATACACAGTGATCTTATGCATGACAGTTGTACCATTTTTTACACGACAGCGCTCTCACATTTATGAGACATTCATATCTATAACTTCTTCAGATATCTCGGAGTGAGAGTAGAATCATCTTAGTGTTATATAATTCACAATTTACAGC
>JALHKN010965804.1:0-12224 GCA_039513755.1 Hyalella sp. 3TK10
GGCAAACTTTGCACATTGTCCGCTTTCAAACGACTTCATATCGTCAATACTTAGCTAAAAGATGAATAAATAGAAATTATTGCAATATGCATCTGCAGGGCAGTCAAATTGCTTTGAAATTTGATGCCCGCTTGGAAAAAAATATTGAAATGCTGAAATAGAAGAACGGAGGCATACTCGCAAAATGCCAGTAAAAAGTAAGTAGTAAATAGGGTTGCATGGTCGTAGCTATCGATAAAACGCAAGCCTATTTGTAAGGAGAAATAAGTAAAGGAGAGCATATCATCAAAGTCTGCAAATTTGCCCAGGCAACTGACAAGAGAAAAAAAAGTATGTCCTCATAGTTGTTAAAGGAACTTGTCGCCAATAAATTTGAGATCAACACGCCATGTAAAATTTTAGAAGTTAGAAATAGGGAAAAAAATGTTTCAAACCAAAGTCACTGGAGAACGCAAGAGGTCAGACGAAGTGACACAAAAACACGTCTGCACATAGGATTGTCAGCTATTTACAGAAAGTCTTAAAATCCAAATTTGCCTCCGTACATATGTCTCGTACAAGTAAAACATTGCGTTCCGGTTCAATTAAGATGGATTCAATGATGTTCCGTAAAATAATATGAATTATGAACCAGTAGGTAAGATATTACAAATATATATTTTACATGGAGCCATGTTTATATGAATAAGTACATCACACATGTCTGAATACACGCATATGACCGTTAGCTAATGAAAAACACAATTCAGAGCTCATCACGGTGGATTACAAGAAAGAAATTCAGGAATCCCATCCTGACAGTCAGAGAAAAAATATACAGGCAACTTTGAAAGGCCTGGTGATAATAAACATTTATGAGGTACTTTGCGCGAACCTGATATCAAGCCCTTGAACAACCTCGTAACTGTCTATATGTAGCAGTTAAGAATGAGGTTCCATATTTAATGCGTTTTATTTCCTAATGCTCGGCAATGTTGCTCATAAGGCGGAAATGTTAAAGAAGTTTAATTCATAAGTTTACGTTTTTTTTTTCTTGGAAGTGGTCGAAAAAGGTTACAATTTGATGCTGGCATTGCGTACTCTAAGCGCAGGAAAATCTAAGACTCCCAATGCGGGGGCGCTCAGGACAGTACCTAGAACTACGGTGGCAAGAAATACTGCTTGCCTATGAACATGCAAAATCTTACCAGCTGCCGAAGTCACATGGTTTAGCAGCTTTCCATTTAAAATATTCACTAGACTTTCTAGTCACTATGATCTTTCTAAAGAGAATCAAGACCCAAATGAGGTTCTCAGTTATTCAGACGTCACGTTCAAAGGTTATTTCATTATAAGACTAAATCAATAATTAAACGGAGAGAAGGGTATTCTACTCATAAAGGGAGGAAGCATGCAAGCGTTTGTGCCATGAAATGCCAACGGATCGTGGGTGAGTTGAAAAATATCCCGCGCTGAGTCATGAGTTCATCATTTCCAAGCGTCAATAAACATTTAAGAATCAATCGACTTCGAAAAGTGTTGCAACTCAAACAAAATAAAAATGAAATGCCTTTAGTTTGAAGGCATTAGCAGGTTACGTAAAATTTCTTATGCACATTTCAAGTGAAGGCTTCATTACTGTTTAGAACATCAATGGAACAATCAAAAACTGCTGACGATGAAGACATACAGAATAGAATTGTTGGTGATCGATGTTTCGGTTTTTGACGTTAATCTTATGAAGACTTGTTGATCTCAATGTTGTATATAAGCTTTAGGAATTAAATGTGAAAAATTCTTCAATGCCACCTCATCACAGTAATTCAAGGTTAATGGTGGGTTAAAGGGATTGACTGTAACTAAATTTATCCCGATGCCTTGAAACCCGTCAAGGACACGAGGACATCAGGTTGACAAGCCCTTGATTCAGCAGCGAGGCGGGAAGTAGCGGTCGGGGGAAGAGAGGTAAGTCATGCTAGCACGCCAAATGAGAAGAGTTACAAATAAAAACACCTACCTATGTAATAACCAAGGTCTCCAAAACATCACGGCCTTTCGCAAAGAGTTTTCTCGTGAGATGCCTTCTATTCTTTCCATATGACGAGGATATCTTCTTAGGAATGAACCAGAATTCGGAGGAACTCTTACCATGAGATGTGCACCCAAACTTTCGCATCTTCTTCACTTTTATGACTAAAAAGAAATATTTTGCTTTTATTCAGTTGTGGACCCTAGAGGAATTTCGCAAATGAAGTTAAAAGTTTAACTTCTTCCGAAAGTCGATGGAAATGATGACATAAATGATGATCCGCACGATTGTCCAAATAATTTAGTTTTCGCTTCAAGATGTCTGAAACAATTTTGTTTAATTTCTGATTCATAAAACTCCAGAAACAAATACCTTGTCTAGTTCAACTTAATTCAAGTTTTTGCGACTGTATTTCTGACAACTATGACGCGCTTATTCAGAGTCACACACGACGTAGAGCTGAGAATAGCTTGATCAAGGTTTGAATTCCTTCATTCTCTCCCCATGTAACGATAAATAGATGACGTAGGTGATAACAGGAACCAAAATGATGAAGGGAACAAAAAAACTCTATGTATCGACTTTGAGAACACAGTGAAGGATTTTTGTTCTAAATTAAGGACGGGATATATATGAGGTTGAAGGACCAAATTAATGATATAGGTAAGCAACGACGCATATTTGAACACACTACAAACTCGTGAACTATGTGAAACCCGATTAATTGGTTGAAACAACCACTGATTTTCTTGAACAAACAAATGTATTTACATTATTTATAAGTTAAATGTAGCGAAACGTGACTGCAATCCACGTTTGAGTTGAAAAATGTTTTCCTTGAAGGAACTGACCTTAGGTTAGTTTGGTGGGATACAGCAACGAGTGAGTACTTCTCAACGGTTATCAACAACGCCCGATTGGTTCAACGAGTTTGATGTGCGAGACCAAAAACCATGTCTCGTGGGTGGTCTCACCTACAGCTAATGACTATTCACAATAATAACGTCAAAGTATTTCACAAATGAATGATCAACTTAAGATGTAGGCACTAAGAGACCATTTATGCACTCTACAGGACCGTGGCGCAACGGAGGATCAGGAGATTACGTCGATGTTCAATAGGAGTAATGACGCCAGTGGGTTACTTAGAAAAGGCGTGGGTTCGAGGGACGCTAAAGGAGGACAGTGAACTAGAAGGATGTTGAGGAGTTCCAGCAACGACTATAGGAACACGTGTATCAACAGTCACGAAGATAGGATGTATTAAGGAGGTTAATTTCTTGATTGAAACATCGAGATTTGTTAATTTAGGTGGAATTTTGACCAGTGTAAAAAATTATAGAAAAAGTGGCTTTAGTGCAATGATCAACAAAAACAACAAGCTCTCACGAATGGCAGTGAAGGTGCGCAATAAAATGAATAACATCTGCGAAGGGTTTCCTTAGTTTTGACCATTACTGCTTAACATATTTGACCTCAGGAGTAAATTTGAAACAAAAAAGAATTGAACGATCGGAGGATTGATTTGAAATCGGGCAAAAATATATCTAGACATAATTTAACGAAAATACATGATGTACAAAGCACAAGGAATTACTTGATGGTGAATTTTGAGAGGCAAACGAATCGACAAGCAAACACAAACAACAAATGAATGAAACCCGAAACTTCAACGAAAAAGTAACGTGATCGTAGTTTCGGAGTTGTGAAGGAATGTCTAATTAATTGAGTCATTATTGCGTACAAGATGTTTGAAAACGAAAGCTGTTACCTGGCATTACAAAGGTAGAAATTCAATTTAGGTAAGAAGGAAAAAATTACACATGGGTCAACACTCAAGCCCAAGGTATTAAAGTCGTTTCATTCAACGATGATTCCATTCAAGGACTCAATAAATACTGACTGGATTGGTTTATATTTATCATCTAGTTATTTGTGAAATATTCAGTTCATAATAGAATAACAAAAATCATAGAAGTATTTTTTGGTAAGTATTTCGGGTCTTGCATTTTATCTCGAATCGTGTTATTTTAGCAGACGAGTTTGAAGGCAACTGAAGCCCATGCTTTATTGAGATGCCCTACTTCTAGGGCATTGAGATGTGCGTCAGCTACTTCTAGCTTTCCAATTAATTTGGAAAATTCGACTTGTATTTGAAATTAAGTCACAAACGGGACCAATTTCTCGATGATGAAGTTTGTCAGAACAAACTTCCAGCAAACAGATCTTGAATTTATATTTTTTTCACTTCAGAGAACTTTTTTGAACTCTTTGCGTTTTAGCTGTATCATGACGAGGAAGTTTTCTAATTATTGCGTGCGGTTCTCGTTAGAATTCAAGTTGACTTCACCGAAGCATTCAAGTTTAAACTGAAAAGCTTGTATTGTGAAGCCGAGTTGAACCTCGATGGCCCCAGATCAGGGCACATCCTGAGCGTGGGGAAGTTAAAAACTAAACCATCCAGGTTTGAGAACATTTGTCGCCAGGATAAATGAGAAAAAAATGGATAAAAGTCGCGGAGTTCAAAGAAAAATAAAGTAAATGACCATAACACCTTGATCTCTCGTTTTCTCTTCCTCTTCTTCTAATATTACAATGAACAAAATTTGTTTTAACAAGTTTCACATTTAAATAACATTCAATCCCAAATCCCTCATTACTTGTACGAATTTTATCCTAAAATGATTTTCTTCTCTTATATCTCGTTTTCTAGGCAGTAGACTATTTACATTCACAATGAGTACACCACAGTGATTGACATGTGTAATTTTCTGATGAGTTATTCTACGAACCTAAACGTCTTTACAAACGCTGTAAAGCTTGGGGTCATCTAAGCCTGTCAATGCCTGATTACTAAAATTCAGAATGGGCGGTATAGAAGATAGATGTTCCATAATATATTTTTGTTAGAATGTCATTAGAAGAAAAACCATTCTCTGCTTTTCCCTTGGGGCGAATTTGTTCACTTAATTTCAACCAACACTAATTGACAGATAATCGGGCGCGCACGCGATGACAGTTAATAAAATCGAGAATTATATTAACTACAATTATCTATTCATCGACACTCACCTGGCCTCCATCGCCCTCAACGCTCTGCAGCTCCCTCCACTCTTCGATGGTTTGCGCGAGATCGATCTGACAAAGCGGGATTTTGACCTCGCCGATTTGGTCGTGCTTCGAGAACCTATCAAAGTCATAGATGCCGAACACCAGAGTCTTGGCCATGATGTCCGCGTATGGAACCTGCTGGGATGAGGAGGCACCATGCCTAGGTCAGACCAAGGTACTTCATAGCGTCAACATGAGGTAATTTTCGAGTGAAACTCGAAGAAAGTTATGCTCCCTCAGAGTGAATTGAAATTCTTCAATAGGTCAAGCAGTAACAAGTGATGCACAGGAAATTAACATAAATGATACGGTGAAGAATAAACATCTTATCGCTAGGCAATTGCTATCATAAAATAACTCGTTTTGTAGGGAAAATATGTCGACTCTTATCAGTGGGGATCAATTAAGGAAATTACCTGCGTGGCAATCATTACTCCGTGTTGAAATTACTGGTTGATGACTGCAGTGACGTTAATGCACATTAAAACCTGATATTTTGGTATCATCATGATAAAAATTAATCTTAATCTCTCCAAAAATTATTGAATGCTTTGCATGACTGCACTCTCACCGAAGATGGATACGAGAATATGAGAAGCGTGCTGAATAAAAAGAATGCTGCATCAATTAGTTATGTGTGCGTCATTGGAAGCAGCGGAGAAACACATAGTAAAGAAAATTGAGAAATTAGACAAGAAATTTGTGGTGAGAGACAGAAGCCTTCATGTTGATCAAGATTGTTGTCCCATTACTTGATGGCTTTCCTTGTCATCTGTGCTAATTAGCTGAACTAGCCTGCACCTATTGCATGAAACAAGCTTGCGATAACAGAAGTCGTAACACAAAATTGCATGCAAGAAAATTAAGGTCTCGTGGGTTTCTTTTAAAAACTGCATTCTTCAAATTTCAGAAACATT
Source organism: Hyalella sp. 3TK10 (assembly GCA_039513755.1). Lineage (NCBI taxonomy): Eukaryota > Metazoa > Arthropoda > Malacostraca > Amphipoda > Hyalellidae > Hyalella > Hyalella sp. 3TK10. Next base: position 6,037 of record JALHKN010965804.1, read on the forward strand.
CAAGTCTACTAATTCAATTTCTATACGGATGCTCCCACCCTGGTCTAAGATTTTTTCTGACTCGAGCCGTAGCACTATTAAAACACTTACAATATGAAAATGCAGCGTTCAATGAATGCATTGAGTAAACCTCAAAACAAATTTAAAATAACACGGTAAAAGTTGCAGCTAGAACTACGAATCATGTGTGGCAGAGAACATTTCAATGAAACCAGTCGTTGACCAACAGGTTGAGCACAATGGCAGCTGGAGCAACGACTACATTTCCAAGTTGTGCATAAACCGTTGATGCTATGAGCACGATTAGCCTAACATTTGCCGATAGATTACTAGCAACATGACACCGAATGCTTAGTGCTGTTTGAACAAGTCTCGTTTATCAAATGCGATATACATAATGCACTCTGGAATTTCCCGATTACACCTAAAGTGGAAGTCTATGAATGTAGCAGCAAAACTCACTCTTTACCCGATGCAAAATGCCTCCCTCCTCATAAAGGGGCTTACTTTTTTAAGTTAAGTAAGATCATGCGAAAGTCAAGAACTTGGAGCAGACTTCTGGTATGAGGTAAACATCTTTATCCAAGTTTCCAATTCAGCAGGATGAGTGGAATGAACAGGAATAGTTTATTATAGGAATCTTTTAAGCTGGAAACCCTTAGATGTTAAAGGCTAAAACTTTAAACTCGGGATTCATGGGTTCTTGATGTGAAGTTGCGTTCCCCAAGGTGGGGAAATTGCGTAATCAGAATCAACAGGACATCGTTTAAATATGGGTCAAATTTCAGCGTCTGAGCAAGCGTAACAATCGTTCTGATTTGTAAGGCATAAACCAAAAGTTTGTGGCCAGAGAAAACAAGCAGGAGGATAGATCAACAATGGCGACCAATAGACTACGTAAAATTCCAAAAGAGAATAAACACTATAGGATAAGTCACCTCACTTAACCCTTTACAGCCCATGAGGCTAATACTTGTTGACTTAATCATAATGTTATTCCGACCTAAATTTCAAAATTTATCAGGCAGGGAAAGGGTTCAAGCCAGAAGTCATACTCCAGGACACGAGACGACAGCAAAATTAAACTACAATTTCTATCAGAAATCAGAATTTTTTTAAATTAGAAAAGCAGGCATTGGTGTATAATCCACAGTCACGAGAAAAAAAGTGAGAATGGCTCTTCTTGGGAAAGAATGAGAAGACATGCCGGTACAAAATGTTAAGATGCTCCGTGGTACAGAAATGTAGGAGTGGGTGGCGAGATAGCTTAGAGAGTTACCTGTTGTTGGCATGGAAATACAGAGAAAAGCACACAGTTAGTGGAGGATATGCGCCATCTACAAACTAATCCTGGCTTGGGCTTAACACATATGGGCAACGCGATTGCTGTGATTAGTTTCGTTCAAGTTATATTTTTTCAAAATAAACTTGATTTTGAAAACTGACTTATTCCTGAATGTTTGATCAGTTAAACGGCAACAATAGTCGCCAATGTCAGCTTCCGCATGGCTAAAACAACTTATGAAGTAACAAACAATTATTGTTCTACGAATGGAGTAGTACAAAATACATTGATGTTTCAGGTTCATAATATCTTACGAAAGTTCAACATAAATATTATCAACTGGTATACAATGAGTGGAGGAGGCTTGAAGATGGAAAAGTGAATTTAAGGTATTTTCTTCGCTTGGATTCTATATAATGATATCATTTGGACCTTGCAACATGCTGGGGCGAACGAAACTCGTAAAACGTTAAAGGAATTCCTTGTTTTTTTTACATGTGAACAAATCCCACAATTGTCAGGGGATTTTTGGACACGCTGAAAGGAAGAATGTGACGTCAACATAATGACGATAACAAGCGTGCAAGATATTGAGTATCTGCTAAATTACTGAGGAACATTATTGAACGGGACCAGTGATGACAAAGTGACTTTGAAAACTCGACTGATAATGAACTCTTACTAAATACTTTCAAACACGAACAAAATAATGATTCGACAATATCTCAACACTTGAAGGATAAAGGGCACAGTTTAACTTGTATAATTTTAGTATACGATGTGTTTGATAGTGAGATACCCGCACGTGAGGGATAAAATTTGGCTGTTGTTGCTTCAGGCATCATTTCAGAAAATCATTTTAGTCTTGAGAGAATTCAACTACGGGGATTTGAAACAAATTACGAGAGAGTGCTACACATGAACATATGATCTGAGTGTAATATGCATATTACAGAGAAAACACCTTACTTCAGTGAAAAATTTGCTGTTTGCAGTCGGAAAAAAAAATATTGAAAGACCATAGAGAATCTAGTCTGAACTAAACGGGTAAGGGATACACACAAATCACAATAGGGTACTACACAATATACAGGGTATCATCAATACAAGCAAAGTGCGTCCCTCTGTGAGCAAAGCATTAACCTTAAACGTGAAGATCTCATTGAAGACAGGGTTCAGGGTCTTGCGGTGCACCTTCGTCTCGTGCTTCTTCTTCTTGTCCGGTAAAAGATAGACCTGCAAGAAAAATGACGTTGACACTTCTCTCCAAGATCAACATTCCGGGATAAGCCCATCCAAAACTTTTCTTTTTCAAAACCGATCTTTGCGATAAGACTGCGTTTCAAAACATGCATTCATGAGAATTTAAATTGAACATAACTGATAATTAATTGTAATCGTCTTTTAAAGTGATCATGATGTCACCTTGACATAAGGATCCGATGTTCCCCCCATGTCGAGCGCCGGCAGCTCTTCGCACTGAATCACCGTCACACTCAGACTGTTCGAGTTGAAGTCGTATTCCAGCTGAAATTATATGCAAAGTTTCCTAATGAATATTACATGTGCAATAAAAAACATGCATGAATTAACAACTACTTATGTTATGAATTAGTGTTGTAGATTGTAAAAGTACGTAAATTTTAGATACCATTTAGATATAATTTATGAACCTCTTTTCCCAATGAGCGCATAATGAACTATCATCAACTTCAAAGAACATCGAATTGATGCGTGTAAAAATTGGGGGTCCATAATGAAAAGATAATAGAGTACTGGTTGCATTCTCCGTAGACTGCTTTGAAATTGCCACGCATCTTAGTGATGGAAACCATAACTGGTGCATGACCAGGTCACCCACCACTCTATTGATAAAAAAAAGTGACCATTTTAATTGAAATATAAAGATTACATGAATTGTTTATACATAGTCTATCCAGGTGTGAGCTTATGTTAAGCGTTCGGGGCTGTGAAATGGAATAATTCATCAAAATGAACTTGAGCCAAATGTTAAGAAGGGTAGTTTGGTGTGCCCAGATGTCAGTTCTTTGCCACTTTGCTGCACCTTGAACTGAATTCTACCGAGTTTCTCTTCGCTCTTCTTGCTCTCTCCTTCCTCTGCGATGTCCTCGGCATTCTCAGTGAGTTCTTCCATGTCAGCCTGTAGAATGCAGGAATAAATTGCTGAATAATTCTATGTCACACGTATGAATCGCAAAGAATCTGGGACTCGTGAAAGGTATTTTACTCGAGGACAATACAAATGTATACGCGATTTTCCGAAAATGACAAAAACTTTGGTAGAAAAAATTAATTGGACTAAGTAGATACATGTTAAGACCTCACATCCAGTAAAAAAAATACAAGACCTAAAATCGTGAATAAAGCTTCCCTATAAACATAATTATAATCTTAAAATTAAATCTAAACACCAACGCAGTAGAGCAGAACCCCGAGGCTGTACTTTACTAGACTCAGCAAATGTAATTGGATAGGAAAATAAATTGTTAAACGCGACTATGAGGACATTTTAAAATCTCAATCAAAAGGTACACTGACCTTGTCTTTATAGGCGGACCCAAGCACGGACTTCATGTCAGCGCCGCCCTTGCCTTTCTTTGTCCGCCTCTTCTTGAAGAAGCGACGGATGCAGCAGAGGCAGATCACCACGATCAGCAGCGCTATGCCTGTGTACATTTGTATGGTTTACATTCTTTGGTTCACTACCTTGCTGAGTTTTTCGGTTAATCTTCATGAAGTGTCTTCGGCGTAATTACCTACGAATGGTTATATATGACTCACCAATAATGCTACCGTTGACTAAGCCGACAGGCTATAGTCCGAGGTTGTGAGTTAGTGTTTACATTGTGACTTCGGATTATTACCCATGAATGTATCTATGACTCACCGATGAGAATGGCGATGACGCCCTCGACTGGCATGCCGAGTTTCTCGGCCGCCGTCTCGGCCAAGTGGTCCATCTCCTCCTTGATCATCTCCCCCGTGCTCTTAGTGGGCTCCCCCTCGTCCTCCATACTCGTCACCTCATCTGCCAAGTGCATCACGTCAGTCATACTCGGCACCTCATCTGCCAAGTGCATCACGTCAGTCATACTCGGCACCTCATCTGCCAAGTGCATCACGTCAGTCATACTCGGCACCTCATCTGCCAAGTGCATCACGTCAGTCATCGCTGGCCAAGCACCAGGATCAACTCCTCGCTGCATGCAACGGGACTTGATCTACGGCAGTGTGACAATTCACAAAAAACTTCAGACTATCGAAATGCAAGCAAAGTGCAACGATCGTTTCTAAGTTACAGGTGTTTAAAATGTATCATCAGTCATCTTCAGATGATCGAGAGGAGTGCATGTGTCGATGACCGCCTAATTTGTTAAACGCGGTTTAGATCATCTAAAGATGAGGCGCATGCGTGATTTTACAATCCTTAATTTGCTCCTGTACAAAGTTTAAATGTATGAACAACTGATGTGACTTGTATTAAATATTCTGTTAGAGTGCATACAAAATTTAAAAATGAAGTCTAATGAAAACAGACTAGTATTTATTAATAGCAGCCAGACAAGCTTAGTTAATGTTGGTCTTGCCTGCATTTGATGGCCTTTGAATTGCTCTCATTGTCATAAACGTCGCCGTTATTTAGTGCGTCAGAAGCGAGTGTAGCGGCAAAACAGAGCACAGTTAACTGCCTCCGTAAATTTTAATTCCATAAGGAGGTTTATAATGAGTAACAAAAAAGCAGCAGGCAAGTAAATTAGCTCACGTAAGTAACGTAATTTAGCTTAATTGACGAGAATGTAATCAAAACTACCAAGCAATCCACGACGTGCACCTCGAAACAGAAGTGACAGCCCAGAAAGAAACATGGAGCTTAGTATAGGTTACTTAATGCATGAGATTCACAGATACTCCATCGGAAAATATTTTTGCAGTACGCTTCATGTGTGGATAATAGTGGAAGCAGCAAGAAATATATCATACATAAAAAAATAACAAAATTTAATAAATAATTATCAAACGAAAGAGGGTGTTTAAAAATAAACATAAGAGCCGAGTACAACATACATAATCATGCAAAAAAAAACAAATTGTATCACATAATAAGGGAGAAATAATGTTACTTAAGCTACTCACACATCAGATCATGCAATAGCTGTGCAAAAATTAAGCTAACCACTATTAAACAGTTTATATTATTACGTATTTAGTAAGATGCCTTGAATCTTGAGCGTAGTGCGGTCGTCGTGCACAGAAGATGCTAAATGATGCCTAAGTTGATAAATAAATTAGCTTTAGTATTGCTAAACTTTTATTAGCTACTGCCAAACTTATAAATAAACATTCGAATTTTTTTACCTATACTTTTTGGCTGCTAACCATAAGTAGAGAGCGTTTTCTCATTAGTAGATAAATAAGAAGCGTATAAATTTTTGTCTCAGAGAAAATTATCTTCACATTTATCCTACAGCTGAGCGCCCTCATCTCATAGACGTCACTCTGATGCATCCTGATCCAGACAAGTCCGATCAGTTAAATCGTCTATAACCGATGCACCAAACAATAGATGGCCTCCATGGAGTATTGCGTCTCCTTATTCTTCTAATGCAATACTTTCATTTTAAGGATACGTCCTTACCTACTTGTCTTCAAGTCTGGTTTAGTCTACTGAGTACGAAACTGTAACTAACTGAACTATTATGTTCATAACAATAACTACCAACACCCATGGTAGTAAGACGCAATGGTCGCTGGATGCTGCGAGTTTCATTGAAAAAATCCGTACTGGCTTGGCTTCAACGATCTAACATGATTTTATCCAGAGTGACAACAAGATGCAAGAGAAATAATTTGCATCACCACGTATCCAATGCGAGGTAAAGTC
>JALHKN010966478.1:0-10322 GCA_039513755.1 Hyalella sp. 3TK10
CTATTCTCACATGTGTCAGCAGCCACAAAAGTACAAGACTCATTGATTGTCCGACAAGATAATGTGATTCCTGAACCATCTCTAAATGCACCCAGAATTGCTCAAGTGAGAACATATTCTTGTCTTCATACTGCAAATACCGTAGAGTGGGATGTCTTTGTCTACCAAGATGACTTTGGCCAGTGTTTCCCAAACTACAAAGGGCAATAACTAGCGTTAAAACAAAATTATTAATATTGGCCAAAGGCCTCCCGGTGGGACAAAGTCATCCCATTTGACGGTAACTGTAATTCTTTTTTAAATAGGAGCAAATAATGTGAATTTTGTAAGTATTCAATGTTGCTAATGAATTTTAAGGTATGCATGCAAATATGTTTGAAATTTTGAAATACATGCAATTTTTCTAAAGATATGAAGACCATATAATGATGTTGATAATTTTAGACTTTTTTTAACCATTTGACTGTGAATCTTGTGTTATAGTGTTAGGGGTACTCCTAGGTCCCGGTCACTAAAGGTACAGTCCGGCTGATATTGTATCAGCTAGCCAACTAACCAGACAAAACTCAACTACCTATCCAAACTTAATCACAGGAGAAATTAAACCAGGAATCGATGAAACCAAGTGAACTGAAAAGATAAGTAGATGGCAAAAGGGTATACACATGAAAATAACCGTACAGTAGAACCTCGGTTAGCGAAGGCTCCGGTTAACGAAAAATCAGGCAACGACAAAGAATTTCGATAAAAATTTACCTCTGCTAACGAAAAAATTTCAGCTAACAAAAAACTAATGCGTCATCACCGGGCTTATTGCCTCAAAAAATATGATGGTTCTTAGCTCTACTCAAACGAAACGAGGTTAGAACACGTTTGTAACCCGTTTAGACGAAGAAGCAACGACCGACTGCCGCGGTGTCGGACCGAGTCAAACATCATAGTCAAAACATTGAGTCTCCTTATGTTTACTAAATTTTTTCCTATGTTTAAATGCTTTCTTTACTGTTTTTATGTTTATTTAGCTCCATTTATAACTGTTGTCATTGAAGAAACATACCTATATAGCCTGATCTTTCATATATTAGCAAGTCAAGAAGGGCTGGGAACCAATTATTTCTATTTCCATTGTTTCTTATGGGAGAAATTATTTCGGTTAACGAACGTTTCAGTTAACGTCAATCTTTATGGAACGGATTATTGTCATTAACCGAGGTTCTACTGTACATATGAAGATGAAGGGTTAGTGTGGTTAACTAGAGATGGTACAGCCCCAAAATGAGAGATGAATGAGAAACAAACACCTGATATAATATTAGTCCCTGTGATCAGTGAAAAATGGTAAAGAGAACAGTGAAAAGATAACTGAAACAAATAAACCTCACAGTACGGCTCTTGGTCGGCCTGGGTCTCCTAGGGAAGGCTTATTCTTGACTTGGGTCTTCTATGTCGTCTCTCGGAGCCAGGCTCAGACAAGGAAAAGCTGTGCAGTTCTCACATCTGCATCTTTGAGTGTGGGCCTGGGTAGGTCATCCAAGGCTAGGCGAGGCCAAGGCTCTGCAGGTGGCTTCTCACAACACAACCAATGCACTGAGACTGGGTCTACCAGCTTACGTTACACCTGCCCTGGACACTTGCGCTAATTCAATAATTGTGATCAGTAAGACTTGGTAATGGGAATGTAACCCGGAATTCCTCAATGGCGACACAAGAAAACAAGATATAAAAGCCATTCACTCACAATAGTGATTAAGTTGTGATCAAATTGACTGTAAATCATGTAGAGATATTGTGCAAATAATCTGATTTGTACTCTGTTCACAGATCATGCGCTATGGCTTCCCAAGCTTATCCAACGTCCGTTCTTTAGATGATTTTGTTCTCTCCTACGACACACGCTTGAGGATCCCACAGTGGGTGTTTGAGCATCTCACCCCAGCCTCAGTGGCCAAAAATGAAACTGTGGACCGCGCCAAATGTGACTTCCATGAAGATGGTTCAGTGCATCAATATTTCAGGTTTGTAACAGTATATATTCATTGCATTAAATGAAGTTATTTCAAATGATCTATTTCATGCCCATCGATAATATATTTTTGACTTCCTTATATTGCCGGAAGTTTTGTTTTTAGTTCTGTTTTTTTCTCTTTGTGTGCATTTCATTGATATGATTTAGTTGTTTCTCAGTTTTATTGTCTAAATTATTAGGAACTTTCTTCTTTTTATTGTGTCAATATTGTTGTCTATCTTTTGTGTCCATAATTGCTGAAGCTCAGAACTTGTTAATTCAACCACTCAGGGGGGCCTTCTGACGCGTGTCTTTGCTTGTCAGAACGCTTATTAGAACCACAGAGCTCGTGGTATCTGACTGTGGGTCTCAATTGTGAAGCTAAGTTGTTATATAGGTAGGATTCCTTGCACTTCCCTTCTCTGTCACCTCATGCAGGCGGCCGACGTACCGTGCAAGCGATCTCTTGTGCGAGTGAATAAGTTTCTGTTGCTGTTCACCTTTCCCTTTTTTGTTCTTTGTCTCTCTGAGATGCTAACGCTGCTGCTTCCTTCTCGATCGCTTTAACACGCTGGTCATTTGAGACCTTTCGCCACTTGTTGGTGATGAACAATTTTTAATTTGAGGAAATTTGTGATGGTCGAGACCTGCCACCTTGTTTTTGATGAAATTTGTCTTTCGAGTTAGCTAGATTGCTGAAGCGCTGGTAAACTTTTGAGCCACTATACCACTACTACTCGTTAATTCTATTGATATTATGCGTCACGTATCTTGTGTAAATCATTGTTAGAAATTCCAGAATCTTGATCCCTGCCTTCAGGTCGACCAATCAGGACTACAAGTACAGCGGGTACGACCGCGGCCACATGGCAGCGGCGGGCAACCATCGTTTATCCCAGGAGATTTGTCAACAAACTTTCTTGCTCTCCAATATGGCCCCACAGGTTCCATCAATCCACCACTGATGACATTTCTTGTTTTATCTTGTTATTTTCTGAAAGTTCAACCGTGAGAACTGAGGGATGGTGAATATTGTCAAGTTTTCTTTGGATATTACATATTTTTAAGACCTCCTTGTTCCCCTAATGAATGAATTGAATCCGAATCAAATATTCAAATCACTTTAATGAGTGGATGAAAATGTAAAAGAGCTTTGTTGAAGTTTTCAGTCCATATTCTCGTAATAAGACTACAACCTCTTATCAGGTGGGCAAAGGTTTCAACCGCGACAAATGGAATGAATTGGAGCAGTACTGTCGGAAACTGGTACGTCAGAGCCGCAATGTGTACGTCTGCACTGGACCGTTGTTTCTGCCTCGCAAGGCAGATGACGGCAAGCTTTATGTGAACTATAGAGTACTGGGAGAAAACCACGTCGCTGTCCCCACACATTTTTTCAAAGTAAGTGTGTTTTATGTCATGAGAACAATCTAATACAAGAAGAGGATGCTGGACATTGATATTCAGGAGACGTAGAACGTTGCTATCGCTTATGCCATTAAACAGTTGAAAAAATTCAACAATCAAGATTGAAAGTCAGAAAGGTGTGCTAATTAAGCATGTTGATAATGTTAATAATGTTAAAAAACTTGACTTTTTAGCGGGTCAATCGTGATTTAGCGAGTTGAAGTTTGACGAGTTGTAAGTTTATTACGAAATTCATTAAAAAAGTATAGTCGTAATGTGAATTTTTTTTAAATGGTTCAAATTAAGATCTATCTACATTTATCCTTCTTGTTCTGAATGTCGATTTAAATGTTTTTCTAAAACTTTTCTGGGATGCTCTGAATTTCGATTTAAATGTTTGTCTAGAACTTTTCTTTGATCTGATTGAGCAATAGCATTCTAAGTTTGTATTAAAAAATATATAATAAGTCCTTACAGGTGGTTGTGTGTGAGAACGAGTCAGGCGAACTTTCCTTGGAGTCATTTTTGATGCCTAACGCCGTCATTGATGATGGCGTTCCTCTGAAAACTTTCCACGTATGTTCACATAATTAGATAGGGTCATTGTAGAAGGGACGTGCCAGTCGTAATGCGGATCGTTTGAGTAGTTATGAGAGTTACTTGAATGATCCAAAACGTGTTCCCAGCTGTACATACCTCGCGGGATTGCTACTGAAAACACGTTCCAAGGTCGTGTTGATAACTTTGCGGAGTTAGTAAACGATCTGGGTTACTTCTGGCAAACCGTCTAGTTAGATATACCTACCCATTTTGTTACCTTCATTTGTTTCTTAACTAATCAAGATTCAATTCTATTTAAATAATATTGCCCGAGATACTTCGGTAATGTACTCATCGTGATGCAAGTCGTAAAGAAATTGAAAATATAATTTCAAAAAACCTTATGTTCAAAACTATTGACTCTACAAGTTTGGTGTGTGTCGTCTAATACTCTGTATCGGTTCAGTCTTGTATTGACGAGTTATTTCTTGATCAAAACAAATTTTAGAAGAAAAATTGCCGTTGTTAAGAATAGTAATAGCTTCGAAATTGTATCGGATATACGAGTTTATTTGTCCAGCGTCATATTACTACACATTTTTTGTGCCGATTATTTCAAGTCCTTATTTGTCTTTTAATTGACGAGTTGTAAGGCTGAATGTTAAGTGCCCTCAGCGTTTGATGAAATCATAATTACAGGTTCTCAATTGTAGACTTCAGTGTCCTGATCAAATGATTCTCCATTGCAGGTTCCGTCAGAGGTAATAGAGAGGGCATCAGGGTTGCTTCTGTTCGACAAAGTTAACAAGAAATATTTCAAGCTAATTAATGGTAAAGAGGCTGGATGGTTTTAGTTTTGATGATGTAAATTTTTACAGATGTAGAAACTGTTCACGAGAGTCGATGCTGCTCAGAATTATCAGCATCAATTGTTCATTGATGAAACGCAGATTCATTATCGTTTCGTAATTCCAAGTTCTATATTGGTCATTTGGTCAAGTTTGTATTCTAATTTAAATTTGATATCAATTTATATTAACAATGTGAACTTCGATGTTCTCTAGTCTCAGATATAATGGGCGCACCGCCGCACAGCTAACCAATTTAGAGATTTTCTCTGTATATATCGAGAATCTTTCGGTTTTTGATCATGCACCGGTCCGATGTGAGAAGATATTTGATCGAGAAAATGTTCAGTTTTAGGTTCTAGAATTCCTGTGGCATCTTGGTCCAACTGTTCCTCACTGGCAAACAAAGGTGTTTTTTAAGCTGTTTATACATTCTTTTAAATTATGCGTGCAGCACTTCATTGTATTTGAGGTAAAATGAGCTAGTGTACACTTATTGTAATGCAACTTGTACAAGAAGTTTGAGTATGGTCGAAGAACGAGCACATGGTGGCCACCATGAGGTTTCCTCTGTAGTGACCTCGATTTACTGTTAACGGCACGTATACATTAAATAGGAATTTCAGCAATTAAAATAAGGCAATTTTGGTGATCGGTGAAGAGAATAAATGGCTGGAGCAAGCATGATGAGCAATCGAGAAGTAACCGAGACCTGCGAAGGCATTTATTTAAATCAAGAATGCAGTGTGAAATTCCAGTAAGACGTGGTAAATGGCACAGTAAAGTTCCTAGTTTTGAATAGTACAAAGCAGTGAGATTTCTATAGTAAACGAGAGTTACATGAAAGGTAAATAGCAATCTGCCACAGCGGATGGCGGTTCTATTCATGAGGAAACGGGTCCTGGTAAAGTGTGGCAAAAGGAAACTCTAGTAATATAAATGCTTTTTTCTACCTAGAAGTTAAACTGGATAACACAATTACCAAGGAATCATGATGTCTAGTTAGTCGATAGTATTCTGTTTATAATCCTACATTCACAATATGAAAATATTAGTCAAGGCACAGGAACTTCATCACAGTTAATTGGGAATTCTAACCAGAATGTTAGCTCACTAGGCTAGGGAATTAAGTCAATCATATCCAAAACACATTTATCGAGGATGAAATAGTCTAAGTTAACTTACCCAGTTAATACAAACTAAAGTACCAAGTTAAGATGGTAAGTTAGGCTATGTACTAAGGAAACACGTGGAGAGATGTTAACGAATTGAATTCGGCACCTGAATGGTTCGTACGCGAGGCTAGGAAGCTCGATCTTGCCATATGCGCCCTCTGAGATGAAAATGTAAATCGTTTTGCATTACCCAACTGATTACGAATACATTGATTGCGTCATAAGTGATAATTTTGCCAGATTTTTATTACAGAAATTCCTATGTAATGTATGCGTATCGTTAACAGTGAATCGATGTCAGTACATGACTTCCCCCGGAAGAACAGAGTGTGCAAACTTGAAAATATTTGTATTCTGGATGCTTTTTGAATCGTACAACACGACCAGTGCGTGTGCTAGTAGGGGCAACTGGCGGAGTTAGAGATATGGTTAGGCCAGGAAAGGGAGGTATAGAAAGAATATGAGGCACCTCTGTCAGGTCACTCGAACTGGTCTCTTTTGAACGTCACTGCACGCCAAACTATCGTTAAGCGAATCACTTTCACTTGAGTCACTCATCAGTCACTACCACCTCAAAACAGGTGCACTAAGGGCGAGTTTGGGCGCCAATTGTCAGGTCACGACTTGTTTTATGTCGTGCCGACGATAAGTTCTCGATTACGTATTTATCGTATTTATCTGAGATAGGTTCTCCTTAGGCAACTGATCGTCTATTGTTATAGAACGGGGTAATGATGACACAGGTCCTTATCTTTATCTTATTGTCAAATCAACATACAGTACTTCAACACAAGTTTATGTATTACTGCGAGATGAACACGGGACTTGTCACGACATTCAAGTAAAGGCCGGAGCAGCGTTTAACGAATGATCGTCCTAGCATGACTGACGCGCCTTTCAAGACAGGCCCTTTTATAGATGCCTCTCGGTGAATAACCCGGGACTGCTGACTCAGTGTCTAGCCTGTATCTGCATCTAAGATGCTACCCCGAACAATGATCTATGATAAATACTGATCGCTGACACCTCAGAACAAGTTGGAGGTGGAACAGGAGGAGGTAAGTGAGCAGGCTTGAGTCTCAAAATAGAGACAGCTGTGTCACCTTGCGGTACCTTTGATACAAAGAACTTGGGTTCGCGTCGCAAGACTTCGAATGGACCATGATAGGGCGCTTCAAGACTTTTTCAAACGCGATCAATGCGGAGCCATACTTCAGGTGAAGTTTGTAGCTCAGATGGAACGTTGCTTTTAGGTGGAGAATGGCAATCACCTTCAGTAAAATCATAGAAATTTATTGACTGCATATCTTTAACAAAAAGCTCAAGAGTTCAGAGTTAGTAGGATTAGAAGGAGGGTTAGCAGTAATAATGTGATGAGGGCATAACATATAAGTACCAGTAACAGCGGTAAACGGAGAGAAAGCACTAACGTTAGGAGTTATACGAACACCGAGAAGGTTTTCGCAGAGAATTAAACCAAGTGTCACGCACAGCCATTATTGCAGCCTTGAGACAGCGGAGGTGGCGTTCAATAATTCTATTAGATCGTGGTGATAGGCAGTTGTGCGAATGTGGTGAAAACCAAGAATGGAAGAAAGTTTAGCAAAGAATTCGCTTTCAAATTGAGATCTACGGAAAGCGGGACACCAAAACGTGAAATCCAACCACTATCGAAAGCGATAGCAACTGAAGTAGCTGTTGTGTCAATCAAGAGTATGGCTTCTGTCCAGCGCTTGGCTCCATCAATACAAGTAAGCAAGTATCGATTAGGAAGAAAGTGAGATTCAGTGGGGAGAGAAGCTGGAGGCAGAGGTCCGACAATATCTATGTGAACAGTATGGAAGCTATCAGCATGTGTAGAGATAGGGGTAACAGGCGAATGTGTGTGTCTGTGCACATTAGCTTGTTGACAGGTTTCCAACTCACGGACAAAAGTATTGATGTATGTCATTATCCATGCTCGGCCAAAAGTATCGATGCTTAACGAGCTTTGACGTGTTCTTAAAACCTGGGTGCCAAGCCAAGACTCTTCGAGACATATTTAAACTATTTATCTTGGAGTAATCTCGGAGTCTGAGACCAATGGAAATAATTCTCATCTTTTTAAAAAATGTTGATTAGACACTTGGGAGTATTCGTAAAAATAAATTTGGTTAGAATTAGAAAACGGAGACAGTCAGTCTTGTATGAACTATTTACCCAGCTATTTTTATTTGAAAATTAAAGGGCAACAAACCAATTTTTGGAGCCTTGTTATGCTTCCAGTTTCAACTATCTTGACGTAAGTTCTCGGTTATTTCCGTTACGGTATTTACTCGGGTAGCGTGAAACTGGGGCGGTCACTTATTAATCTCCCGGCGGCGTTTTACGTTGAAGGTTCTCTGAGAGACAGTTTGGCGAACGAATTAAATACGGGAAAATGGATTGAAATGCAAACACGGGGAGGTTCCTAAATTTGTACTGGAGACACTGGCCAAAATGTGCTACAATCCTAAGAAATACTTCAACCATGGGAAAACAATCGACACGAACACATGGATGGATTTCTAATAAAAACGTGGATCCCTAACCCCTTCACTACTCTATGCTGCGAACCTTAAGAGATCCAAAACCAGAGTGCATCACCACCTTTAGCTGCTGCCTCGTGTTGTGTAAACTACAACCACATGGTTCTGAGCTACTGATGACTTCCACGTCGATCCTATCGGTGGCGAAACTCTCCGCCGTTTGTGACGCGTCTCTTGGGGAGTTCCCCCTTAGCAACGCTTGTGCAACTCCGTCAAATGCAGCTTTTTCGTCTCGCGTTGTGGGCTCCGTAGTTCCCGTTGATCTCGTCGCTTGCAGCTCGGTGAGTGGCCCGTGACTGGAACGTGGCGGCGTTACGCTGGTAAACGTGAAGACTGAGACGAGGGTCCGTTCTGCCCTCGTACTTATTTCGGCTCGAATTAATCGTCAGAGCTCCAGATGAGGTGGATCGTGGGCGTTTTTGATACACGTGGCCATTTGTTCGGGCTGGTACTTCTGATTCACGTGGTGCTGGTACGTCGGATCACGTGGTGATTTATAACGTGTGTGGTGTTTCTCTTGGAGCGACGGCTTAGCTCGACCGTCTTTGTCTTCACGAGAGTCTCCTCCGTCGCACGCCCACTCACTCAACACTCTCAACACACTGCCCGGTGACTGAGGCCCGCGCCTCCTTGCTCACGGCTGGAATCCTTTACAAACGCGCTGGCAACCGTTAGCAGTTGCCAGAAACTACCATCTCTACTTATATTTATTATATTCTACTCCTCTCTGTACGCTGCCTCTATTACTATCCATGCAGTCTGTCAATCACACTGAATTTTTGGAGGCTGTGAAACATAGTAGCAAATGAGAGATTTTTTGCTGCCCAAACTAATAAACTGGATTAAGCTCAGTCGTGTTTGGAATTTCAAATAAATCCATCCAGGCATTTCCAACTTAGGCTTTCATCCAATAACTAGCACCTCTAAGAAGTCATTCTCATTCAATAACTATCAAAATTTAACTTGGATTCTCATTAAACTTCATAAATGTACACAGATAGCACTTGCGCAGTGGTGGTAGGATTTCCGAAGAAATCCGTCCAGTCATTTTTGAACGGAGGTGTCAAAAGTATTCGCATTCACTACTTGAGTAGAAGTATAGATACTACGGTTTGAAAATACTGCTGTAGAAGTTAGAAGTATGAACTCGGCATTTTTACTAGAGTAATAGTATGGAAGTACTGGTTAAAATGCTCCTCATAGTATAGTGGTAATTAAAGGGTAAAAATCAGCTGGTAGGTTGTTGTTTCGGAGGTGACGCGGTGCTGCGACTGAGCCGAAGCACCCCGTAAGCTAACTAAAACTGACCAAAACTCTGGTCCCCAAAGCAACATTTTTTAACTGCTGCGGCGGACATGGACTTCAGCATACTCTGCGCAACCAAAGAGGTCGTGACTAATTGGTTCCGTGACTTGGCAAGAAGGGCAGAGTGATGATGAGCCTTGAGATGTCTGGTAGAGGGCCTTGCTTAGAAGTGTTGTTCCAAGATGGAGGCCGATCCTTGGGCATTCCAGGGTTAGATTGGTGACAAGAGCATTATGAGGAAGAAGTCTAATGGCTGTAAAGTGAGGAAAGAAGAGGGTGCAAAACTAGCGATTGAGGATCATCGGAAGAGGCTAGATACTCAGAGAGAGTGCGGATAGCTTGCAAAAAGAGACTTGACAAAGTTCTAGTGGAGTTCGGCAACAGTAGCTGGTGAAAAGAGGTCTTCCGGTAGGATTGCAGCATAGAGTAAAGAGGAAAAATTATCTGAAGAGAGCTACGAGAGGAAGGGGAGAGG
>JALHKN010966557.1:0-11701 GCA_039513755.1 Hyalella sp. 3TK10
AAATAGATAGGCCTGTCTGCTCATGTTTATTTGTTGTTTTCATGTGTCGTTTTAGGTTCATATTCACAATGTGAAATTTAGTTTACTAATTGATTGTACTTGTTCTTTAGGATTTTGAACTGATGATTTAGCTGGACTCCGAAACGTTTTCTCTTTTAGAGAAATTTCAAATTTTTTGGCTATTTTCTTTGCTTTTAAATTCGAGTAGTTTATTTCTGAGTTCATGTTACTTGTTTCCTCCATTATACGCGAATTTATAGATTAAAAATGTATTTAATGCAATTCATACCTCATTTATGATTTTTACTCCTATTCTCAGATATCCTAGTATTTATTTCCCTTATTCCTGCGTTAACGGAATATTCATCATTGAAATGCATCATGTACGTTATCATATATGTAAATTATATCTTAAACCACTTTTCTATACCATCAATTAATTTTATGTTCACTAATCCTCATGAATTTATTCTTAGCATTTACAGTCATTTATTCTTATTCGTCTCTTTTTCCATTTTTAAGGTAGCGATAAACATCCCATTAAAATCGTCTTTCAGACGCGAGGCTCGAACTCGAGTCCTCAAGTTCAATTTCCGATCATTTATGCGCACGAACATCATGACTTTCCAATTCTTTGCGAGAAGAAAAGTATTGACTTCTATTCGTACACAAAAATTTGTACTATGTTATTTTAAATGAAAATAATTGGATGTTTTCATTTGATTCATATCATTTATGATGAAGTTTTTCATAAATATCCAGGTTTCAACGATTTGACTTACGATGGAAATCCCAATGAATCTAGCAATCTTCACAGCCCATGTGGACCTATGCAAAGTGGCCTTTTACATTTCCACATATCATCTCATGTAGAGGGGTTACTTTTTCTCTCTTCAATCCCTTATAAACGTGCATTGTGTCGATCTTTATGTCATTAACCACTTTAAAACATTCTGATGTTTACTTATCAAGTTATGAAAACTGTTTTTAAACGATTTTAATGCGATAATCGCGATTTTCAGCCGATTTCGGGGTTTTGAGGATCAAATAGCAGTGCATTCATCTCAGGATTCCATTTCTAGTTATGATCTTCAATTTTAAACACAAGTTTCAATTTTATTCATTCTTTAATTTTGTAGAGCTTTCCATGGCGCAAGAAACGTTGTCTTCAAGCCTCGGTTTGCTTCCATTCACTTACAGCCCTTCGCTTGTTACACGTAACTAAAGGAAAAAATCAATGGATTCACCTGTTCCCGTCTTAAATTTGAAGTGTGTGTCTTACTTTTTTGCTCCTTATCCAAATAATGTCATTCAACCAAAGTTGCAGTTACTACGCTCATTTGAATTTTTCATCATATTAACTATTTTTGTGGGAAACTCGCAATCTTATTTGTAGTAATTTATTTTCATTCATTTATCTAGTCATTTTTTTCTATTGTGTGTTTCGTTTTCTGTACATCTTCCGTTTTCTCTTTCGAAGGGTAGACTATTAAATTTTTCTTCATTGTTTGTACATAACCATCCAATATATGTTTGTTTTCTGTATATTTAATTTTTCATTCATTTTTTTCTGGGTATCGTTTTCTCTGGGGACTTTTGTTTTTCCGCTTCCAGCGAATGAACCACTAATTTTTTCACTACACTCTCCATAATTATTCATCTATATTATTATATTTATTTCACTTATGCCAGTGGTGGTTATGCATTTATATTTATCCTTTTATTTGTATTTCATTTATATTCCCATTTATTTTCGTCATCTCACGCGAAATCACACGCTCTCTATCGGTGTACTACAAAATTACTCGAGTCATACGACCCGCTTAATTATATGCGGATAAATCAACTTTTTTCCATCACCATAAAACCTCCATGTAATATTATTACCTATGTATGCTTCTCCATTTAGAGAATTCGGCATTAGATTTGTTTCTTATCTGCATAAAATATAATTATTTATGTCTTTAATGAATTAGCATGTATGAAAGTTCCTAGGATAGGTGATACCAAGGTGAAATCTTAGGCATATAGATTACTAATGAGATATTATCATAGCCAATCCACTGCACAATAAATTTTTGAGCTTGGTAGTCTGCAATCGGAGGTAGAAACTAGTCAATCAGTAGAGAGTTGATTTGTTACGCACCCTGCGCTTGACTCGCTCAGCGCCCACACCGCAACTGTCTAAAACCACAAGCGTTGGCAATTACCTGACCGCAGTGAGCCTCCACATGGAGTAAATACACACAGTCAGCTACTTCTCTTGGACTAGATCATCTCCTCGCACATTTAAATAATGTTCATGGAATTTTAAGCATTGAAAATGCAAATCAGTAATACTGACAGAGTCAGACACGAACCATTTCTTCATGATTTACCAAGATTTCGAAATGGAATTTGGTGCAAAACTGTTGAAGGCGCAAAAATTTGTCCATGCGGTGAGCGTAAGCGCAAAATTTTTTGCCCCGAGGTAATTTAACGCTAGTGGCCTTGAGTTCTATTGAAAAAGAAGTCAATCTAATATTTCCTTGAAAATATACGTGCTCACATATTAACTTATTTCTGTTCACCCCTAACTTTCGGTCAAGATTTGTTGATGAATTTCTCAGTTGGATACATAAATTTACCGTTAGTGACAGCCAGTTCAAATGATAAGAGAAGATATTAGAAAAATGGTGATACGGTCAAAAAGTGCAAATAGAATGTAAATTAATGGTCAAGGTGTATAATTTTAATGAAGTATATTGCGTCACGAATGTGACAATTGAGAAAAATTGAATAAAAAATAAAAACAATAAGTTAGACGAAGAAAGATAAAGTGAACACCTTCCTCTCAACGTCCGGTGTTCATCATTGCCCTCGAGTTTTGGTCGTATCATCGTGACATGTCTCCTCTATCGGCCATTCCTCTCCTCAAGTGATATTGTATTTTCCTTAGAGAATACGAATAACTCTAAATTTATTATAGAAAATACTCATTGGGGGATAAAAAAGGTGAAATCATACTGAAAGTTCGATAGAATACCGAAATGAACGTATGATATGATACAAATTTGAACTGGTAAACGATAATTACATAATTCTCTTGCTATAACGGTTAGGGATGACGAAACTGCAGATAGTGAGATGAGATAAAAGCTTGACACAAAGTATAAAAGTCTATCTAATCCTTTGAATCATTAGAAAAAAAACATAGACAGGTTCATGATTTCCCAGAGAAGAATTGTATTTTTCTGGGTTTGATGATAACTAACTGCGCATGCGCTCGTGCAAGCCATTGGTGTGTCCAGGCCTAAATTTCATGATTTTGGGGGCAAACGAAGTATCTTCCATAGCCTATAATAGAGACGCAATTCCATCTCGGTGGAATCATAACATCCTATCACCAACACTGAAAAGAAAACCTAAACACATATTTTACTAACTTACATTCGCCAAAAATTTATTAAAGAATAGAAATGAATCGATTAGCCTGTGCGGGTACACGAAAATACGAAACAATAAATAAAAAGGGTGAATACTTAGCATCTACCTCCCTGGAACTCTCGCTGACTAAAAAAATATGATCAAAACTTTGAATGAGCGAAGTTAATAGAACTTTGGTTGAATGTCATTATTTGAATAACTGACATATAAGTAAGGAGGAAACCAGGAATTTAGGACGCGAAAATGTAAATCCGCAGATTTTTCCTGCGCTTATGCGTACGGAGTAAAGACTTGTAAGTGAACGGTGATGAAGCAACGCTTTACGAAAACTCGCTGGTGATGGGAAGCTCTAAAAAAATTACACCCCGAATAAATCGAAACTTGCGTTCATAGATGAATTTCATAACTAAAATTGTACTTCTGAGATGAACGCACTGCTATTTGATCCCCAAAACCCTTAAATCCGCTAAAAATTTTGATTTTGCATTAAAATCGTTTATAAACAGTTTTCATAACTTGATAAGTAAACTTCAGAATGTATTAAAATGGTTAACTTCATAGAAATGTATACATTGCATTTGTAGATGGGAGATGTAGAGAGGAAAAAATGAACCTCTTCGCTTGGGATTATATGTGGAAATGTAAAGGGCCACTTTGCATAGGTCGACATGGGAGATGACCTTTTGGCAAATTAATTTGCATTTCCATCCTAAGTGCAATCGTTCAAACATGGATATGTATGAAAAAATTCATGATAAATGATATGAATCAAATAAAAACAACTCAATTATTAGCATTCAAATAAATGATTGCAAGACTGGAACTCTAAAATTCTCTCCGCAAAAAACTCTACCGTATAAATAACTCGTATTTGTCATACTTTAAGTTTCCTAGTCTAAAAAAACTGAAAAAATGACGTGAAGCCCCCAAAAATGAAGATTTTTCAACATTGAAGAATACATTTCAATGATCAAAAGCGAAATCCCCCGTATAAAGCTATGTGCATATATACACAGAGTTTAATGGATACACGGTTTAGATGAATGAAGATGAGATCTAATACACAAGAGTCATGGTATGAGAGTGTCGTGGTGCTTGAGATGGAGGACTTTGGTGAGCGCCGATGGCGACAGCGGAACGCTTGCGTTCCGTCACGGACTTACGCAGGTGATTTTGAGTGACAAAAGTAATTAGCAGCAGGACCTTGATGTGAGCCTAGAAGGACGACAATCAATCGAACCTGTCAACCATAATGATACCATGCGACTTTCGAACAAACATATGTAGCACAAGACTTAAATATCAGTTCATCTCTCGACCATAACACCTCACTAAGTTGTTATTTACTAGTGATATCTCGGTGTATCGCTGAATGTGTGAACTTTCTTACATAGAAATTCATAAAGTACAGAAATAATTATATATGATGACATTGCGAGATAATTTATGGATGAATATAAATGAATAATTCACCCATGAAGAAAAAGTGCAATAAATGAAAAAATCAGAATTGAGTTGACTACTTAAACAAGTGAATAAAACACAGAGATTCTAAAATCTCTCCAAAAAATCATATGTAATATAAAAAAGTAGTATGGATGAAATAAATAGCTCCTTATCCTAAAAAATCAATTTAAATACAAATACAAAATGTATATTTTTTAACATAAGAGAAATGGTATCAGTGAGCAAAATTAATGCTTAAAATTCCATGCATATTATGTAATTGTGCGACGAGATGATCTAGTCCAAGAGAAGTAGCTGACTGTGCGTATTTACTCCATGTGGAGGCGCACTGCGGTCAGGTAATTGCCAACGCTTGTGGTTTTAGACAGTTGCGGTGTGGGCGCTGAGCGAGGCGAGTCAAGCGCAGGGTGCGTAACAAATTAACTCTCTGCTTGATTGACTAATTTCTGCCTCCGATTGCAGACTACCAAGCTCAAAGATTTTTTGTGAAGTGGATTGGCTATGATTACATCTCATTAGTGATCTATATGCCTAAGATTTCATCTTGATATCACCAAACCTAGGAACTTTCATACATGATTATTCATTAAAGACATAAATAATTATATTTTATTAAGATAAGAAACAAATCTAATGCCGAATTCTCTTGATGGAGAAGCATGTATAGGAAATAATATTACATGGACGTTTTATGGTGATGGAAAAACGCTGATTTATCCGCATATAATTAAGCGGGTCGTATGACTCGAGTAATTTTGTAGTACACCAATAGAGAGCGTGTGATTGCGCGTGAGATGACGAAAATAAATACGAATATAAATGAAATACAAATAGAAGGATAAATATAAATTCATTACCACCACTTGTAAAAGTGAAATAAATATAATGATATAGATAAATAATTATGCAAATTCTAGTCAAAAAATGAGTGGTTCATTCGTTGGAAGCGGGAAAACGAAAGTCCCCACAGACAAAGAAACTTAGAAAAAATTAATACAAAATTAAATATAAAGAAAACAAACATATATTGGATGATTATGTAAATACAATGACAAAAAAATTGAATAGTCTACCCTCCGAAAGAGAAAACGGAAGATGTACAGAAAACGAAACACAAGATAGAAGAAATGACTGAATAAATGAATGATAATGAATGACTACAAATATGATTGAGATTTTTCCACTTAAATCGTTAATATGATAAAAAATCTAAATGAGCGTAGTAATTGCAACTCTGGTTGAATGACATTATTAGGATAAGGGGCATAAAAGTAAGATGCAAACCTAAAATTTAATACAGGAATAGTTAAATCTATAGATTTTTTCCTTTAGTTGCGTGTAACGAGCGAAGGGCTGTAAGTGAATGGAAGCAAACCGGGGCTTGAAGAAAACAACTCTTGCGCCATGGAAAGCTCTAAAAAAAATTAGGGAATAAATAAAATCGAATTTTGTTTTAAAGTTGAAGATCATAACTAGAAATGAACTCCTGAGATGAATGCACTGCTATCTGATCCCCAAACCCCGAAATCGGCTGAAAATTGCGATTTGCGCATTAAGATCGTTTAAAAACAGTTCTCATAACTTGATAAGTAAACATAAGAAGATTTTAAAGTGGTTAATGACATAAAGATTGACACAATGCATGGGTATAAGGGATTAAAGAGTGTAAAAGGAACCCCTCTGCATGAGATGATAAGTGGAAATGTAAAGGGCCACTTTGCATAGGTCCACATGGGAGGTGAAGATTGCTAGATTCATTGGGATTTCCATCGTAAGTCAAATCGTTGAAACGTGGATATTTATGAAAAACTTCATCATAAATGATATGAATCAGATGAAAAGATCACAATTATTTTCATTTAAAATGGCATAGTAAAAATATTTGTGTACGAATAGAAGTCAATACGTTTCTTCTCGCAAGTAAATGGAAAGGCATGATGGCCGTGCGCATACAGGATCGGAAATTGAAGTCGAGTACTAAAGTTCGAGCCTCGCGTCTGAGAGATCATTTTTGGGTGTTCATCGCTATCTTAGAAATGGAAAAATACGAATAAGAATAAATTACTGTAAATGCTAATAATAAATTAATGAAGATTAGTGAACTTGAAATTAATTGATGGTATAGAACAGTGGCTTGAGATAGAATTTATAGATTTGATAACGAACATGATGCATTTCAATGGTGAATATTCCGGTATCGCAGGAATACGGGAAATAAATACTAAGATATCTGAGAATAGAAGAAAAAATAATAAATTGGGTATGAATAGCATTAAATACATTTATAGTAAATAAATTCGCGTAAAATGAAGGAAACAAATAACATAAACTTGCAAATAAACTACTCGGTAACAGATTGACGCTGACCAACTGAGCGCGTGGAGTCAGGGCCGGATCTAGGCAGAATAGCGGGAGTGCGACAGCTTCTGCTGTGATGGAGGTAAATGAATATGAACGAATATGAATGCAATACAAATAGACGGATATATGGAAACACATTATTCCGGGTAAAAAAAATTGAAATGAATAAAATAATCTTAAATATATTGAATAATTACTTGAAGATAATTGAAAAATAAAATAGTTTACCCATCGAAACAGAAAAGGGGAGACCCTATAGAAAACGAAACATGGGATAGAAAAAATAGATGATAAAAAAAAGAATTATAAATTCATGAATAAAAGAATATAAATGAAACATAAAGAAATAAACATATTAATTCAATAATAACCTAAATATAATGGAAGAATAGAATAGTATACACATCGAAACAGAAAAATGAGAATGCACAGAAAACGAGCTGGAAATAAAGATTTATGGTTAAATATGAATGATGATGAGTAAAAAATACTATATGAGAATTATAGGAGAGTTATCGGAGGGATACTGGGGTGTCCTGAGATACTGGTGTGTGTGAGGTTGGAACACCTACTCAAATGTATTCCTCATTTTCGTATCTGTCCATTTTTGCCCTTCATTATATTTGTAAAAATTGCGTGGGGGGGACACAATAAACTCGAAAACTTTTGCAATTCCTTTGCAAGTAAATAACGCCACCGTCGGTCTAAACATTACTTCTGAGAGTATGAACTGTAGATGATCGTGGTTGGATGATGCTTCCCTCTCAGGGGGGTCTTCTGAGGCGTGCCTTAGCTCGTCAGAACTCCTATGGGATTTCGCGTTCCTAGGGGCATTGTTCCTGAGTGCCCCACCACAAAGATCGTGGTATCTGACTGCGGGTCTCAGTTGTGAGGTTAAGTT
The DNA here is from genome assembly GCA_039513755.1 of Hyalella sp. 3TK10. Taxonomy (NCBI): domain Eukaryota; kingdom Metazoa; phylum Arthropoda; class Malacostraca; order Amphipoda; family Hyalellidae; genus Hyalella; species Hyalella sp. 3TK10. The sequence continues at coordinate 8,156 of JALHKN010966557.1, forward strand.
GTTATGTAGGTAGGATTCCTTGCGTTTTCCTCCTCTGTCTCTCTCGTGCGGGTGGCCGACGTCTCGTGTAAGCGACCTCTCGAACGCATGTCTTCGTTTCTGTTGCTGTTCACCTATCCCCTCATCGTTCTTCGTCTCTCCGAGATGCTAACGCTGTTTTTTTCTCGCCAGTGCGGGCTTTCCGTTTGAGACCTTCCACCCCTTGTGGGTGATGAATGATTCTTGATTTAAAAAATTTTGATGATCGAGACCTTCTCCACCTCGTCGGTGATGTTTATTTTGTGACTTCCGGTGCGAGATAGCTTCATAGCTGATGCGCTAGTAAGCCTTGTGTCCAATATACTACTACTAATGGATGTTGCTTCATATTCTGGTTGTTCATGGTAACAATCGTAGATACCATTATATTTCTGGACAGGTTCCTACTGCGGTTGCCAAAACTGGTGTGCCAGAATACCATAGTAAGTGCCATTTAATTAAATGAAATGTTTACTTTATTTGCATATTTTAATATAAGAGTCATTCATATTCGAGTTGGTATCATAGTCAAGATTTGCGTTGCAGGACCACCACACATCGGCCTACTTCCTGCTGGTGACGTCGACGCTGTGGTTCGGGCTGTGCATTGATGCCGTCGTCGTTGTCTTTATCGCCATCGTGACCTTCGTCTTCATGGCTCCTGGTGAAATGAAAGGTCTTTTCTCGGATTAGGCTTTATATTCTACTAGCAGGCGAACCTGCAGGCTATATATTCTACTAGCAAAAGTGGGACACAAGTTTATATTCTACTAGCAGGCGAACTTGTGTCCCACTGTTGTACCACTTTGTCTCACTTTTGTCCCACTTTGTCTCACTTTGGAACAAAGGGGGATGGATATAAGTGAGACAAAAGTGGGAGAAAGTGGGATTAAAGTGAGCCAAAAGTGGGACAAAGTGGGACAAAAGGGAAACAAAGTGGGACAAAAGTGAAACAAAGTAGGATAAAAGGTGGAAAAAAGTGAGACAAAGGGGGACAAAAGTGAGGGTGTCCCAGTTGTAGTCTGCCTTTTGTCCCATTCTGTCCCTTTTTCCCACTTTTATCCCCCTTTGTTCCAAAGCCTCTCTTGGTAACATGGGTCAAAATGAGACAAAAGTGAGACAAAGTGTGACAAAATTGGGACAAAGCAGGACAAAAGGAAGACAAAGTGGGACAAAAGTGAGACTAAGTGTGACAAAGTGGGACATAAGTGAGATAAAAGTGGGAGAAAGTGGAATAAAAGTGAGACAAAGCGGGACAAAAGTGAGACAAAGTGGGACAAAAGCAACGCCCGGCCGGCGTTCACCTGCTAGTCCCATGTTACAAAGGGAGGCTTCAAACAAACAAACAAACAAACACCCTGACATTCTAAAATATGTAATTGATCATCACATTGTGTCTTTTCATCGTATCTTATATATATTTAAGAGTGTCCGGGTGTGTGTGTGTGTGTTTGAAGCCTTTTGTTCCACTTTTATTCTACTTTGTCTCACTTATGTCCCACTTTTATTTCACTTTCTCCCACTTAAGTCTCACTTATTTTCCACTTTGCCTCACTTTTGTCCCACTTTTGTCCAACTTTGTCTCACTTGTGGACAATTGTGGATATTTGTGGACATTTGTGGAAATTTTTGGACATTAGTGAAAATTTTTGAACATATGTGGAATTTTTGTTGGACATTTGTAAAAATCTTCGGACATTTGAGGACATTTATGGAAATTTTTGGATATTTTTGGACATTTGTGGAATTTTTTTTAACATTTGGGGAAATTTTGGGAAATTTGTGCACATTTGAGGAAATTTGTGGAAAAGCGGGACAAAATTGAGACAAGCGGGACAAAAGTGAGACAAAGCGGGAAAAAAGTGAGACAAAGCGGGACAAAAGTGAGACAAAGCGGGATTAAGGTGAGACAAAGCGGGACAAAAGTAAGACAAAGCGGGACAAAAGTGAGGGATTGATTATCTATCCCGAGCAGCGCCGGGGTCCACCTGCTAGTTATATATAACTAGCAGATGGACCCGGCGTTGCTCGGGATAAATAATTCCTCAATTTTGTCTCACTTTTGTCCCACATTGTCCCGCTTTGTCCTCACTTTTGTCCGGCTTTCTCCAAGTGAGACAAAGTTGGGCAAAAGTGAGACAAAGTTGGACGAAAGTGAGACCGAGTGTGACAAAAGTGAGACAAAGTTGGACAAAAGTAAGACAAAGTTGGACGAAAGGGGGATAAAAGTGAGACAAAGTGGAAAATAAGTGAGGCAAATGTGGGAGAAAGTGGAATAAAAGTGGGGCATAAGTGAGACAAAAGTGGGACATAAGTGAGACAAAGCGGGACAAAGTGGGTTAAAGTGGGACAAAAGTGAGACAAAGTGGGACAAAATTGAGAAAAAGTAGGACAAAAGTGAGGGATTCTCTATAACGAGCAACGCCGGGTCCACCTACTAGCACCATGTTACCGAGGGAGGCTCCAAACAAACCCCCATTTAACAAAGAACCCCCGCCCGTTCTGAAATTCGAAAGAAAAAATAATTTTTGAATTTACATTAATTTACATTTGATAACATCATAGATGGAATTCAATTTTAATTTTTTAATTTAACTCCCGTTTTGCAATGCATGATTCCACTACTAAATCTCAAATATCACAACTTGGTAAAATCCCGATACGGAAGGTATTGTGGATACGCGCTCGAATAAGTCCTATATTTCCAATGCCAGGCTTCAAAAACGCCGGGTTCACCTGCTAGTCCCGTGTTACCAAGGGAGGCTTCAAACAATTACACACACACACACACACACTCACACACAAACACACACACACCCGGACACTCTAAAATATTTATAAGATTATTGTGGAGCAATGTTTAGACCGAGGTTCGAAAATGGGATGCAACTGATCATTCATTTGATGTCACCAACTTCCTATGCAGTACAAAACTTTAGACTATTAGTTTGTAGAAACATTTTTTAATTTCTTCTCATTCATTCATGTTGTTCGAAATGTGATGAAATCTAAACTTCAGTTTTGATGAAACCACTTACGTTGTTGACTGCAAAGGATGCTTGCGCGTGTGACGGAAGACGTTTTTTTATTTTAACTAGTCTTAGATAACGCCTTCTTTGCTTAGAATAGTATTAAGATTTAATTATTCTATGATTGCTTTGGGAGACTCTTACTACTGTGATATTATTTTGATTAACTTAGAGATTGTTTTGAGCGCCGTGAGAATGTAGCTAGGCGCCTTGTTAGGACGAGCGTGATTGGCTCGGGCGATCCGGCCGGGTGTCAGGTAGCAAGGCTAGCTCGAACTTATTTCCTTTAGACTTTACTCGCGGATTTATTAATTTAGACAAATTGTTTACTTATTTAAAGGACTATAATACATATGTGATGAATATTATTATGTTACTATTTCAGGTTGTGCCAGAATAGTGTCATTAGGCCAAAGAATTTGCATTGTAAGTGAGGTTTTGTTGTAATGTTCAATAGTTGAGTGGCCCCTGTAAAGGGGTGAGTGGTCCGGCCCATGTC